>JALIGW010000006.1:54927550-55005050 GCA_023053685.1 Diadophis punctatus similis | reverse complement strand
CATATAAATATCAATAATTAAATAAGTTGTAAACTGTTTTTAGCCCTATAATATTAAAAAACCAAGCATGATATGGGTAAAAAAAATCCCCATATCAACAGCACACAGGAAAATAAAAGTTAATATTTATTTATTTTTTATTTATTTTGTGAGATTTATATACCGCCTCACAGTGCAAGCACTCTCTAAGCAGTTTACACCAGTAAGCAATGTATATTTACATTGCCCCCAACAATCTGGGTCCTCATTTTACCTACCTCGGAAGGATGGAAAGCTGAGTCAACATTGAGCCGGTGAGATTTGAACCGCTGACCTGCGGATCACAGTCAGCTAAAGTGACTGCAGTACTGCCTCTAACCGCTGCACCACCTCGGCTCATATAGAAGTCTTACTGAATTGTAGTTTTAATCCCACAAGTACAGAGGGTTTTTTTTCTCTCTCTCTCTGGTGACAATTTTTGCCTAAGAAAAGGGAGTTTTAAAAGTCTTCTTCCCACTCCTCTACACTGTAAATTATTTTACATTGCAGACTTTCTCTGGTTTGTTCAAAATTATAATTTACGGCATGTTATAGGAATGTCTCTCTTTCATCAAGAAGAATGTCCTAATTTTAGCAATATTACCTCCTTTCCCAACGATTCAACTTTATGTTTGTGTGGAATATTTGCATGCAAATCAGAACTAATTATCAGCACCTATTAGCATGATTACAAAATACAATGTTTATACACAGTATTCAGATCTGGGTATTTGTTTAACATGAACCCAGGATAAACAATTAACAGAATGGTAAATTCTGCAAGCAAGCACATTTCCCATTTTGATACATTTTTATTCCAAATTCAATCTCTAACACACAGAAGTGCAGCCTGGGTCACAAACCAGCTCTTTGGAACATTTAGCATAATCCAGACAAGTTGTACTGTAGCTCGATTAACATTTAAATCTTGTATATATTACCCAGAAGCCTTGGGAAACCCAATCAATCCATGTTAAAGGAGAATCAATCCATAGCCTAAAGTTCAACCTTTCCAAGACCTATCAATGTCTGTTTCCAATATGGAACACACTGAGCTAAAAACATCTTTTCTGCAATATCTGCAATTTTTCCCATATATAGCAAATGGCTAAAAAGCAATTTGTTCCAGTAAAGTAGAGAGCATCAGTCATCTCAAGAAGAATTATTTTGTAGGTTGTTTATTTATTTTTATTTTATTTATTTATTTATTTATTTATTTTATTTCATTTTAATGTATTTTATTTGAGTTAGTATTTTACTTCAATTTTCCAAATTTATTCAAAAAAACAAAATAAATTCTACTGACTTCAATGAGATCTAAACATCCAAAACTGACATATGGCATCAGAAAGAACAACAAATCTTGTGATCATGTAAAGCAGGCCAGCTCAGAATTGGATGAGCCCTCATGAAGGACCTTTTAATAAATCCTGATATATTTAATTTAGTCACTGTCACAACAATAGATAACAACAATCTAACATTCAGGGACATGGGAATTCACATTTAAATTTTTCATAATGTGTTTGTCTTGGTATCGGTCCAAGGCATTTGAGAAATTTTAATGTCAGTTTCAAACCTAGCTTGATAAGAGTGCTAAAAAAAAAACATTTAAATGCCCCAAAGAGAAATTAGTGGTAATTTTAAAAATCCAAACTTCATTGTCCCACAGTCACCATTGACTGGTTCCTAATGTTCTAAAACATAGATGTCCAACCTTTCGGCTTGCCTGCGCTACAATGAGTGAAGAGGAATTGTCTTGGCCTGCAAATAAAATATATAACCTAGTTAATGTACTGTATATCAATAACAAATTTCTTTTAAAAAAAACAATATTGTGGGGCCGCATTATTAGCTCTCCAGGATTATATGTGACCCATGGGCCATGGGTTGGGGATGTCTGTTCTAATATTAAAACATCCTTCTGCAAGCTTTTAAGTTATCTAAAGATTCCATGAAAGTATATTTCAAATGTACAGAAACAAACAACTTAGTAAAATTCAGTCTAATTATAAGTTGTTTAAAAGCAACTTTTGCAACTGTAAAAATGAATATATTGGGAAATTGTTCATTGATTTGGAGGGTAGGGCAGGCAGATTCTCTTCTTGAGAAAAGGCTTAAAAGAACTTCCTAACATTTCTCCCAAAACTGTGTTTTAGTTGAAGCATTGCTTTTTATTAACACAAGAAGACCTCTTGGTTGTAAACATGCTGTTTATAAAGAGAAGTCAAGTCAGTCAATGCCATGGTTCAATATTCTGAATTTGTATGTTTGCTTAACTAAATGCCGGAATAGTTTTGCATCTGTTAACTGGATGACAAATACCAACACCTGCCATGTGGAACACATGGTCAATAAATACCAGGTTCCAGCAATGTAAATTTATTACCCCTCAGTTTCCAAGTTGATCATTGACTTTCAATATCATTATTTATTATTATTTATGGAAATGTAGTGAATCTAAAATGGAAAGAATGCTTACATTTATAAATCAAGGACATAGACTTTGGTTTTATTTGATTTGATCTCTGTTTAAAAAAAATAAACCTTCATTAGCAAAAATATAGACCTACCAGTATATTTAATTGTGCAATTTTTAAAAGAAAATTAATTACCTTAATGTAAGCATTAAAACTCCCACAGTAGTCACTGCATTAGAAGAGACATCACCTGTTCACATTAGCCAAGAACAAAACCCTCTTGCATAATTGCAGGTGCAATACCTTCATGGTTTAATGAGTTACTTAGCCACTATCTTCAGTTAATTAGAGTTCTGTATATTGCCGTTATTGTATTTTTCTGTTTGGGAAAGCATTTGTAAGATCAGCAAAGTTATAGTTTGTGTGCTTCACAGAATCACCAATCTGATTTTAAAAATGTAGCTATTTTCAATTACAGTCTAGCTTTATATTATTGGGAAGGAAGCATTAAGATAAATTAAACTTGTCATTTTTGCTCAGCCAATGCTTCAAATTTAATGGGCTGTTGTTCAGTGAATCATAGTTGGTGTTGTAAAATGAAATTGTTTCAGTCTCCACTTGGCCATTTCTGCTGTATAACTCTGAAAAAGTTTGATATTGAATAAAATTGGCTTAAATCAGCTTTCTTTAACTTGATGCTCTTCAGATGAGCATTCTAGAGGTTTTTCTTCCATCTATTCTGGAAACTAACCAAATTTTGCCTGTATTAAAGCAATGCTGAAGGTTCAGCCAACATAAATCTTGCGATTATGTCCAAGTCATTGCATCTATTTTATTATTGACTTATATACCTTGAAGTAAGTACTTTTGAAAACGGTCAAGAAGAGGTTTTGTGCTATGACAGAAACAAAATCTGCTATTGACAATCCTCTAGGCAGCATCAATAACAAAAGTGAGATCAACCATAATCTGGTTAGATTGTTCTTCCCTTGAATGCATATTGAAGATATATTGTCATTTATCCCAACAAACATCAAAACTTACAGAGAGATTACAATGAAGGATTTTAAAATCAGAACCGAAAAGACAAAAAAAAACCTATATGAAAGATATAATGAATTCTTCTCCTAATTTTTTTAATCTTTTCAGTTTTGATTTTACTATTTGGAATACTATTCAATTTAAACACTAATATCTATTGAGTGAAGAACCTCAACACTGAACAGTTTTGTTCTGCAATTGACTTTAGCCATTAATGTCTTTAACAAGTCTCTCTTGAATCAGTTTGCAACAGTTCAGTTTAAGCTGTCAACCTAAACTGGTTAAACAGGTTATGTAGACAGTAAACACAGGGTCAATCAAAATGGACTCAAATATCTATACACCAATGCACAGAGTATGAGGAATAAACAGGGTGAATTAGAAATTCAAGTAAATGGGGGAAGATATGATATTGTTGCCATCACGGAAACTAGGTGGGATGAAACCGACAAATGGAATATACAGCTAGAGAGATTTAAATTATTTAAAAGAAACAGACCAAATAAAAGAGGAGGTGGAGTTGCACTATATATAAGAAATAACTACATCTCTACAGAAATAGAGCACAACAACAATGATAATTATCTTGAATGCATTTGGGTCAATATTAAAGGGGGGGAATGACATAGGTCTATACTATAGGCCACCCAACCAAACAGAGGAAGTAGATGAACTTTTTGCTAGTCAGCTAACTAGGGTATGTAGGAAGCAAAAATTTAGACCTATATTTAATTGTGCAATTTTTTAAAGAAAATTAATTACCTTAATGTAAGCATTAAGAAGACCTCTTGGCTGTAAACATGTTCTCTATATCATGCATGCCTAGTTAATCTCTTTATTATTTATAAGCATCTCTCCATATATATTCAAACAAACAACCTATCACAAACCTGAACTCCCCAATAAAGAAGTAATGTTAATCTACTCAAATGTGTTCTGTGACATCATAAAAACCTGATATATTAGAAAAATGGCATTTATTGAAAATTATCTATCCAAAGGGTCTTCATATACAGTTTTCTCAACTCTTACAACCATTTATTTAAGGTAGATCATCATGATTATAAGATGGAAAACTAGATTTATACTTAGTACTGAATCATAGTTGCCTGATTGCTCAGCAAATCTGACTTTGCAAAAATAGCCAGACTTATATAATGACAATTGCAAGAGCCTCTTAGTCCTTCATAGTTGTAAAGGGTAGTAAGAATGGGACAGGAGAAACAACCACTATGAATACAACAGTCAGATAAAAGAGCCTGAGTCAAGGGCAGAAATGTAACCTGAGAAGCAACTCTGACAAGGCCTTCCAGGATTATCGCAAAGATAAAGGAAAAGAGGAAGGAAGCATATTCAGACTTTCATTATTCGGTTACTATATCTTTATAACAAAAGTAGCAATGACCTACATGACTTTGGCTTCCTAGTCTATTCTGCCTTAAAGGGCTAACAATATTGCCATTCAGTAAAAATATGTCCTTCCCTTAATATGGTCACTAATAATTATTTCTCCCTCCTAGACTGTCCCTATTACCTGCTGAGGTAAATGAGAGACAATTGAAAGTGAAGATGCTTTTGGCTCAAGCATGGTTTTGTTCAGATCTTGAATCCCTTCAGTGGTTTAACTTTGTATAGTTCCATTTTACTTGAGAATTAAATTAAAAATAAAATAAAATTGAATAATGGGGTGTCTGTGGATAGTCATGGCCCATTAACATAGGTTTTTCTTTTTATGTGTGTTATAAAGCTTGAATAATTGTCTTAGTGGATGCTGAATGTTTAGTGTGTGCTTAATTGTGAAAAAAAACCATCAGTCATTTATCCTGAAAATTATTTTTCAGCAAAGTGGTTTTATTATTGCAATGAGGGGGTTGGTAACTTTGTAAATCTACATTTCATATACATTACAGACTATATTTAACAACAGAAACTCACCTCGTGGTTTCTGTTTCTTTATTGCCCACAAGACCACCAGGATATGTGAAAAATTCATTGTATTTCCTATCTTTCATGGAATAAGTTCCTAAATTGTTAGTTTCTCAACTGTTTACAGATTCTGGTCACACAGAAGAGTCTAAACTGTGTTATTGGTTGGTATGCTTGGAAATTCGACCAAACAATGTCGGTTGGCGGGGCCGAGGGGGAGGGCCTTCTCTGTGGGAGCTCCCTCCCTGTGGAACCAGCTCCCCCTGGAGATCAGGACTATCCCCACCCTGCTGGCCTTCCGGAAAGCAATAAAAACTTGGCTCTTCCGGCAGGCGGGGTGAAAGCGTGACGATACTCTTTTAATTTTTATATGTTATATGTTTTTTAACTATTGTATTTTATTGCACTGTATTGTCGAAATGGATCCGAATATGTTGTGAGCCGCCCAGAGTCCCTAGGGAGTTGGGCGGCATACAAATCCATTTAATTAAATTAAAATTAAATTAAATTAAATTAAATTAAATTAAATTAAATTGGGTCTCATATCTTTGCTGGTATTCCAAGTTTTGAAATTGTTGGTAATTTATGGTTGAACAGAAGCTATTCCTGATCCAAAAAATATAAAGACTGAAAATTACATTGCACTTTCTTAGCCAAAATGATTTCCTCTAGACTTGATCTGCTGTCCAGATAAAAACAGGAAATATAAATGAAGAATAAATCTCAAACAAGAGTAATAGTTTTAAAAGGATCAGGCAAGAAGGGAACATAAGAATCAAAGCTGTATTGACTTAGTCTAATTATAATTGGTTTTCTAATTGTAATCTAACACTGATCTCCACTCAGCTACAGCAATAACCTATTTCTAACTCTTCCAGAGAAAGTTTATAAAATACTCTCTACAGCTTCAGGCACCTTGAAATTTGGAGGATTTCCCAACCATTGCCAGTCATAATCTTGAGCTTCACATGGAACTTATAAACTGAAATGGACTTCAGAAGATCCATGAACTTCTTCACTTTGAAGATGTCATCACTGTGCAATTTAATGCTTTAATTAAAAGGGTAGCTCTTGTCCACAAAAGTTTTCCGAATTGTTTTATTGTTGAAGAAGCATTACACTTCAACTAATTGCTTTTTATAATATTGTTAACATTAACATTTATATTTTTTAAATAACAGATAACAGATGGAAGTTGGAAGGGACCTTGCAGGTCATCTAGTCCAATCCCCTGCCCAAGTAGGAGACCCTACATTTACCTCTACCTAGGCTTGAACTCACAACCTCCTGATTGTGAGGCAACAGCTCCACCTCTAGGCGAAAGCAGCTGGTAACTCAAGGCAGCAAACATATCTAATATTCCTTCCTCCTCCTCTTTTCCCCACAACAACCACCATTTGGGATTAGATGGGCTGAGAGAGAGAGAGAGACTGGTTTTTATCTTTACCTGTTGGTGGCCAGTTGCCAAAGCCAAGAAAACTTAAAAGAAAAAAAAATCAATATTTATGCAATCAGCTAAGCACCCACTTAATGTGTAGTTAAGATACCTATGTCAAACAAAAATTGGACATCAAGATAGTATCTTTAAAAATAAGTCATGTTTTTCAATAGAATAATGATATGAATACAAGGCTTACAGGGCACAATGTTATTACTTAGGAGAAATGCTTGGTTCTAATGAGTATGATATTTCTTTATAGTGTATAGAAGCTTATCTCAAACTAAGATCACTATTTCTTGCACTGGACCTGTAGGGAATGACTTTATCAGTGAATTGTTAATTTGCACTAACTTCTTCTGAATTCACCGTGTACTGCACAGTGCATCTTTGAACTTGGAATATTAAGAGCTCAGTCTTACTTTACTCTTGAGGACATGTAGTAAGCTACTGAAAGTACAGGTTTTGCAGGATGAATGTTTAAATGAGTCATAGCAGTAAAGCCTTTGCTAATTATCCCGTTTCCTTAATGATCTGCATGCATCAAATTGTTTGAGGTTTTAATGAAACACTGGTTTAAACAAATGTCAGTGCCAGTCAAAATGATGAAGTAAATCCAGTCATAGATGTTTTTGAATGTCAACTATTTTTTATTCAAGACATAAAATTAATTGTGTAATTAGAAGGAAAGTATTACTACACTTGTTGGCTTTTTAGCTGAGAATAATAAATGCATTTTTTCTTGTTTTCTTGTAAAAGTTACATGTATCTTTTCTCCCATTTATTGTGCTACTAACTGTTCTAGATTTAGAAGATGTAAAATGGAGCAGCAAGTGATCCAAAATCTCAAGTCCAAGGCCCACAATCAACTTGGATTGAATGTTTTGAGATTCAATCATAAAGACATGCTGCATTATAAATAGTTTGGCATGACAACCTGAAACTGTGCAAGAATGATTTGGTGAAATCCTTCAAGTACTTTAAATCTTAATAATGCATATACAAAATTACTTATTGAAAGTGTCCCTGTGTAAACACTTTGAACACATCCATTGAGGAATTAGTTAGGACTTCCTCTTACAGATAAGGTTTCCAGAAATGGAGATCTCTTGGCAAAAGAGAAGCCAAGTGTTGGTTCTAATACAGCCAGTCTCCTATAGTGTGTTTCAATAAAAATTTAAATCAGTGCTACAGATGGGTTTGGATATGGAAATACTGCATTTGGAAGCTTCTCAACTGAAGCCCAGGATTGGATAAGTGAATCATGGACAATGGAAATGAAAACAATTTATATCAGATAGTTTTTATATTATACTGTTTATTCCAGTTTTTCCTTACAACAATAATTCTATAAGGTACCATATTTTCTGGACTTTAAGACGCACCGGAGTATAAGATGCACCTAGATTTCGAAGAGGAAAACAAGAAAAAGAATAGTTTTTGGCCTCTGCACGTCTGGTTTTTGCCCTCCCCGGCCCCCAGGAGCACTCAGAGGCCTCTCAAACCCTTTGCGTGTCCTGCTTTTGTGAAAAATGGGCCCATTTTTGGCCTCCCAAAGCCCCCACATGTCCCATTTTTCCCTCCCCAGCTCCCAGGAGCACTCTGCAGGCCTCCCAAACCCTCTACACTTCCCATTTTTGCCAAAAACAGGCCTATTTTTGGTGAAAATGGAGCACGTGGGGGGGTTCGGGAGGCCAAAAACAGGGCCGTTTTCGGTCTATAAGATGCACAGACATTTCCACCCACTTTTTTGGGTGGGGAAAGTGCGTCTTATAGTCCGGAAAATACTGTAGGTTAGGTTTAGAGATGATAACTGAAACTGACCCAGTTTTAGCCACTGTATTCATTGGCTAAAACTCTTGTTTCAAGACCAGACAACATCCAGACTACCATGCAATGCTTTGTATTGGGAAGATTCATTTCTGACAAACCATGCCTAGAATAATTGAATGGCTCTTCTAGGAAAAATATGGACAATTCCAGGAAACATTTTAAAAAATGCCATAAACGTAACACAAGATTGGGTACATTCCTCTTCCACAAACAAGGTATCTCCACAATCACCTTCAACACAGTGTAGGATGTTAGTACCCACCCCCTCCTAGAAAAAATGAAATATCCTAGGAAATATTGAAAAAGGAAAGAATATGTTTCCCTCAATGAGGAAAGGAGAAACGTGTTTAAATACAAAGCAGCTTCCTGCAGCTCCCTGCCCCCACCCTTTGCCAATGGGCCATTAAGGACTGGGCCCAGCTCATACATTCCTCTCACCTAGCTTCTGTATAACAAAGAACCATAATAGGAATCCCAAAGCCTTTTCATTATACCACATGGGACCTGGGAAGATTACATCAGTCAAGCCTAGGACTTGGGACAGCCCACAAGAGTTGCCCCAGCATGCCCCTGGGGGTCTGACAGCCAATGGAATACATTTCTATATAGGAACAGGAAACAGTTAAGGAGGGGCCCAAGAGAGAGTATAAAGCAAGGAACTCAGCATCTCTTCCCCCTTTTTTCCTCTTCACCCACACCTGGAAGCATGTAATCTACCTTTTCTGTACAGGGGCTCCTGCCATGTGCTCCTGTCCACCATTAAAACCTTCTTTCCAAGCAACTTTCATGAATTCGGTGTCTTTTTCCCCACTTGGAACTGAATCCAGAAGGATATTCCTTACAACAACAGAAAATGCCACAAAGGCATTTCCATATGTGTGTGCATATAAGCTAAAGGGGTGAAGTGAAGAAACTCCTAGACCAGTGTCTTAAAATGTTGGCTTAAGATGTTGAAAAGCCTTGTCCTAGAACAGGGGTAGGCAAAGTTGGCTCTTCTATGACTCATGGACTTCAACTCCCAGACTTTCTGAGCCAATCATGCTAGCTTAGGAATTCTGGGAGTTGAAGTCCACGAGTCATAGAAGAGCCAACTTTGCCTACCCCTGTCCTAGAAATATTCCTTCTTTCTTTTAATGAATTTCTGGTGTTGTTTTGTAGGGTATTTAGCCTCAAGCTAGCTGTTTTGCCAGCCTTTAAAAATGGGGAGTTGTTGTAGAAGTGTGAACCCTCAATGAATCACGTATCTTTTCATTCATCACAAACCACAAGGTGGCCCTCAGATTAATTACAATGTTTATCTTAGCATTTGAATGTATGCAAATAAAAGTAATTACAATAATTACCATGACATTAGGGGAATGATGGTACTTTGTAATTGCAGCCTTTTTCAGAAGCAGCTGTCCCAGTAAATGTGTTTGAGCCTTGAACATTAACTTTGCCCTCTGTGTCTGGAGCCAGAATAGGTTAGGGGTTATAAAATTTATCACAGACACCCATCGAAAAGAGTTGGGTTGTGTGGAAGTACAAAAGCAATTTCAACTATCTCTCAACAGTTCATGAGCAATTTATGAGAAGTGGAATATCTTCAGGATTGTCTTCCAATTTAGGATAAATATAGTTTAGATTGCTGAGCATACTAATCTCCCCCATGGTGATGATTGCTGTAAATTAAAAAAAACCTAAGAAACACAAAGTAAACATTGAGATGTATATATTTTATTACCTTGGTTTTTTTTGCCAGAAGCAGCAATTAAGGGATGAAAATTTTGTGTGAAGTAATAGCAAGAAGAGAAGAAAGACTACTTATGCTCATCCACTTTATTAAAAAGAGGAGAAAGCTAAGAGAAGGTGCAGATTTCCATAACAGTTTTTATATGTTTGGTTTGTCATCAACTACTGATCCAAGAGGGTGAGATGATAATGCCACCTGATTTGCTATCCTTTATCTGATTATATCTAGTGCCATCTATTATATTTCTTTTTTAAAGTTATTTTATTGAAGAGCTTTAAATACTAAAAGATAAAGCAAACTGGAAAAATACAAATACAAACAGGAAAAAATAGAAAATAGAAAGAAAGGAAAAGTGGGGTGGAGTGGAGTGGAATGGAGTGGAGTGGAGTGGAGTGGAGAGGAGTGGAGAGGAGAGGAGAGGAGAGGAGAGGAGCAGAGGTGGGCTTCAAAAATTTTAGCAAGGGGTTTTCTGCCCGGTTGCTGGGTGGGTGGGCATGGCCATGATGGATGTGGCCTACTTGGCCTCCTGTACCATGGTGGGGGAGGCGTTTTTGCCCTCCCTGGGCTCCGGAGGCTTTCCTTGAGTCTCCGGGAGGGCAAAAATGGCCTCCCTAGGCTCCAGAGGCCCTCTGGAGGCCGGAAACAGGCCCATTTCCAGCCTTCCCAAACTTCCAGTAGGCCTGTTTTTCACCCTCCCTGAGCCTCGCCGCGCACCCTGCACTTATACCTGCATCCAAAATGGGCCGCATGGGGACTCCTGGGAGGGGAGGGGTGGGCAGGGCCAGCCAGGAGTGGGATTTGGGGGTACTCCAAACTGCACAGAATCTTAGCTAGAGGTTCTCCCAAACCCCTGCGAACCCCCAGCAGCCCACCCCTGGAGAGGAGAGGGGAGGAGTGGAGTGGAGTGGAGTGGAGTGGAGGAGAGGAGAGGAGAGGAGAGGAGAGGAGAGGAGAGGAGAAGAGAAGAGAAGAGAAGAGAAGAGAAGAGAAGAGAAGAGAAGAGAAGAGAAGAGAAGAGAAGAGAAGAGAAGAGAAGAGAAGAGAAGAGAAGAGAAGATTTAAAGAAATGACTCCCAATCTTCTTTGCAATAAATACAGGCAAGTTCTCCACTTCCTATGAAATTACATAATGGTTCACTTTTCCCATAGCCCCCACCCCAGCCATCCATTCATGAATCATTGTCATTTCTGCCTTAATATCAGCAAAAACCTCCAAAAGAGTATCCATAATTTTATTGTAATATTTCTTATTTTAGGCTTCATCAAACAAGTTAACTTTATATTTCTTTCTTTTGCTTCTGAGACCCTTAATATTTAATTCATGAAATTCAAACATTCTTTCTCACATCTCAATTATTTCTTCAAAGTTTGGAAAGCTTCTTGTAGGAGAAGAACAGGCATAATGGGGGAGGCAGAGTTAAATATGTTATTAGTTTAGAGTCGCATTCCCAGAAGCTTTCCATGTCCAACCTCTCCTGAATTTCATTGACCAATATATGGCACCACTTTAGTATTGAACTTTAGTTGATCAGATTAATGTCAGGCACCAAAAGTCAAGGTTAGGTTGGAATTATTATTTTTTAGGTGGGATTTAAATTATGTCAAATGCTCTGCAGAATTTCCAATTTATGTTTCTTAAGCCATCAGGGATACTCTTAATTGATGGTGGGAGTGGTGAATCTTTAGTCTGGTCCCATGCATGTCATCAGTTTAAGTATTTGGGGTCCTTGTTTCAAATGATTTAATCAATAGAAGCATCTTATTTTATTATTAATATCAATTGAAAAATGTGTGAACATTGGCTCTGGCTAATTTTTTTCTGAAATATGTAACTCTTCAAAGATCATATAGGATCAAGGTGATTCTTCCTTACATATTGTTTGGTCTAATGGAAGCCATAAGGCAGTGATGACGAACCTTTTTTCCCTCGGGTGCCGAAAGTGCATGCGCGCGTGCTATCGCACATGCACGAGTGCCCACACCCATAATTCACTGCCTGGGGAGGGTGAAAACAGCCTCCCCGGCCCCCCGGAGGCCCTCTGGAGGCCGGAAATGGCCCATTTCCCAACTTCTGGTGGGCCTGATAGGCATATTTTTTGCCCTCCCCAGGCTCCAGAGGCTTCCCTGGAGACTGGGGAGGGCAAAAATGCCCTCTCCCATCCCCCCGGAGGCCCTCCGGAAGCCAAAAATGCCCTCCCAGAGTCTCCGTGCGAGCCAAAAATCAGCTGGCCACCGTGCACATGCGCGCTGGAGCTGAGCTAGGCAAGATATGGCTCCACGTGCAGATATGGCTCCGCGTGCCACCTGTGGCACGCGTGCCATAGGTTCGCCATCACTGCCATAAGGGCTTAATTAAATCCAAGTAGTTTTTAATCCATTCCAATGAATGGCGTGATAATGAAGAAATGAGTGTCTAATTAACTGACAAATTACATTTCTATTTTCTAAGAAACAAATAGATACTGGTGGAGATACCACCATGTAAATACTGTGTTTCTATTAAATATATTGAGGATAGAGTTGTCCTCTTGTTGAAAGACCAGAAGGACAGATCACAAAAGAAAAATAACTTGACCGTAGTTACTGTGTACCTTGACTTAGATTCCTCAGGGAGGCAAAGACCTTGACTAAACTTACAGGATCTGCTTTCTGAAGTTGCCTGACAGACCATCTGCTGCCTCATAAACGCACAACTTAAAAGGCTGAAGTACTCAGAACCTAAATTAAAGTTGAGAAACTTGTGTCCTTTCACTTGCTGTTGAACTACAACTTCCAGCAACCCTCATTATTTGCCCTTATTAATCCTACCCACCCACATACACACCTTGGGAGAGTTTAAAAATTCCCATAATGACCAAACTTTGTTTTAAACCATGCAGGAAAGAGATGATGAGGAAAGAGATGGGAAGTGAATTGTCAGACGGATATTTGAAGTTGGGATTGAAATAGGGAAGGTTGGGTGTGGTGGAAGATAAACCAGTAAAAGGTTAAACCCATCCTTTAATGGGGGTTTTTTTCCAAGCTTCTTGACTATGAATCATACTTGGAAAAAAAATCATATTTGCTGAATAAAATTGCAAAGAAATCTAGGTTTTTGTAAAGTATAAGACAAACAAGGCTCAAGTTAGAGATAACCAAGCCAGTGCTATTGTCTGTCTGTCTGTCTGTCTATCATCTATCATATATATATAATAAATAATATCTGAAAGTTTTCAAACACACGTCAGCTCTGATAGGCAAATGTGTTGTTTTTTTAATGTAGAGTCGTGTATGGAAACAGATTTAATTTAATAATTATCTCAGAAAAGTTAATTCTTGCTCCATGTTTGATAAACGCAAGGTATTTCTACATTTTACGTAGATTGTGGTGTTGTGCTTAAATGCAAAAAACCACACCTTGAAATATAATCCTCCTTAATGTTCTGGACCATTTACTTTTAATTAAAGTTCTGCCTGTTTTGCAAAGTGTTTTTTTAGATATTTGTAGGTTTCTTCTCCTAAAGATTTGAGAATTTATATTATATTTGAGTTAATTTTGCAAGACGTTATATTATTTTCATAGAATGATTAAATGTTATCCAACATTGTAGTACTGAAGGGTCAGTATTCAGCTACCATTTTGGCACATATAAACTATTTTGTTTATTATTTTGACTGAGCTGTAATTCTGCTTGTGAGAGAGAGATAGAAAGAGAGTGTGTGTAGAAAAAACAACTTTGCTTTCAGAAAGAAAAATAGAAGCAAAATGCAAAGAGCCATAAGATGGAACACTTATTTCTACATTATCTTCTCTCTTCTTGCTACGCCTTCTTTTTTGCAACTCCAATCTTCAGGTTCTCGTGTCCGAATTTCTGTCTAGTTTGGGAAGACACATCTGCTTTTGTTGTTAGGGTTTCAAGTGTGATGTGATGACCTTTTACATTCTTACCAAAAAAAATCAAATTGCCAAAATTAAAGAAGTTTATGGCTCCTATGTTCTCCTGATCCACCACTTCACATTATATTTTTACATTTTATTCCTCTAAGCCTGATGCTGAACGTTCGGTATTATATAGTTTTATATGGGTACAAAGCACTGGACTCCTTTTGTATTCAGAAAAGAAGCAGTATTTATCATGTTGCAATGTCAAAACTCATCCTTCTTCTCCAAGTCATTTTATCAGGGAAGGGTTGCAAGTTTACTAAAGCCAATTTAGGACTAATTGCTGTAAACACAGTCATACTTCACCATGCAACAGAAATCAATATAAAACAATTGCGCACCACCTATGTCAATATACTCTGGGGGGAAAGATTTAGCACTTCATCATATCCCATTCATTGGACTTCTTTCTCATTTTCATAACTCCAAAAACCAAGCCATAAATCTTTCCCTACACTTAGCTTCATTATATCCAAGAACATGCTCAAGAATTGAATTAGTTCTGAACATATAATTAAGCAGTAGCAATTAGAGCTTTAATAGTCATTAAGGTTTACAGAATTATTGATGCTCATTAAGAGAGACTGCAATCTCTACCAGGCTGATACCTTCCAGATGTCTGGAACAAACAGCAGGGAATTCTGGAAATCTGTCCCCTCTTAATAGGAGGGCAATGGCATGGATTTCCCTCTGCATTCAAAAATAAGAAAAGAGTGCATATGCAAATTTTAAAAATACCATGAAGAAAACACACAAAAAATCACCATGTAAGAACATTTGATTTGACGGAATCATATCACTTGGTTACTATTAATTCCCCAAAAAAGGAGAGGTTGGAAGAGGAGGTCAGTGCTGGAATGAATAGTTTAGTTCAGAGGTCTTCAAACTTGGCAACTTTAAGACTTGTGGACTTCAACTCCCAGAATTCTGCTGGCCAAAGACCTACATATATATGTAGGTCTTTGGTTATTCGGGTTTTCTCCCGCGTGAAATTGGAAGTGTCTTGGCGACGTTTCGATGAAGTCTCATTCATCATCATCAGGCTGGTGTCTTCGGCTTCCTGCTTCTAGGAGCAATATCCAAAAAGTATATCCAAATCGTCCTAGAAGCAGGAAGCCGAAGACACCAGCCTGATGATGACGAATGAGACTTCATTGTAACGTCGCCAAGACACTTCCAATTTCACACGGGAGAAAACCCAAATAACCAAAGACCTACATACAAACACCCGCAAAAACCTCAGAAAACACACACACACACACACACACACACACACACACACACACACACATATATATATATGTGTGTGTGTATATATATGTGTATATATATATATATATATATATATATATATATATATATATATATATATATATATATGTAAGTATATGTGCTGTATGTGTGTGTGTGTGTGTGTGTGTATATATATGTATGTATGTGTGTATATATATATATATATATATATATATATATATATATATATATATATATATATATATATATATATATAATCTCTTTTATTCATTAAACATGAAACTCAGTCAACTGAACATTTTAAAAAGTTGTTGTTGTTGTTGTTGTTGTTGTTGTTGTTGTTATCTTTTATTCATTAAACATGAAACTCAATCAACTAAACATTTTAAATGTATCACAGATATCATTGACCGGCACTGATGGTTGGTATGGATTGCTGCCAGCATCCTAGGTATCAACCAAGTATCTTCTTAAAATGTATGATGTTCCGAGTAGCGCAGTTTTGGTGTTAGAACAGGAAGCTGCAATTTCTTGATGTATTTTGTAAAATTCTTAGACATGGTACCAAGTGCCCTGATGACAATGGGTATCACTGTTACATGTTTCATGCATAATCACGTAGTTTCAATGGTTAGGTCGTGGTATTTCATGATTTTTTACAGTTCTTTTTCTTCAACTCTGGTGTCTCCTGGTACAGCGATATCAATTTGTATGCTTCAGTTTTTGACAACTGTGATATCTGGCATGTTGTGTTCCAAATGACGATCTGTCTGTATTCGAAAGTCCGACAAGATCTTCACCTTCTCATTTTCGACAACTTTTTCTACTTTATGTTCCCATTACTTTTTGGATATAGGTAAGTTGTATTAGTAGTAGTATTGCTATTATTAGTATTATATCTATATAGCAAATCATAAGGTTTAAATTTGGTCTTCCTGTTCTGAAGTTCAATGTCTGGGTCTTCTATGCCATTTCATGGAAGTTGTGTGGATGTTCTTCTTTATCATCATACACTTGATCACTACGTGCCATGGAATTTTCTTTGGGATTCATTGCCATAAATTAGGTATTAACCAAACACTACATTGAACCCTGAAATGGCATTAAAACATAATCATGATGAAATAAAACTCTGTGAATGAATACTGAAAGCTTACTGGAGACCAACAGCAAGAGTGAGCTTCCAAGGCAATTGGATGGGCAGATTGTTGGGCTAGAACACGACATGAGCCATGGTGGTGCAGTGGTTAAAATGCAGTATTGCAGGCTAATTCTGCCGGCTGGCTCCAGTTCGATCCTGAGCCGCTTAAGGTTGACTCAGCCTTCCATCCTTCCGAGGTTGGTAAAATGAGGACCCAGATTGTTGGGGGCAATATGCTGACTCTGTAAACTGCTTAGAGAGGGCTGTAAAAGCACTATGAAATGGTATATAAGTCTAAGTGCTAGTGCTATTATCCAGCAGAGTAACTCTCATGGTCTATAATAATAATGTTTTAGGGTAGAATAAACTTATAGGAAGAAATACTAGAAATTTCCTTCAAAACTGCAACTTAGCTAAGTTTTGTTAAAGTATACAAATGAGAGTGTGGTTGACAGACTTTTTTTATGCCCAAAAACATGGCTGGTATCCTAGTTTGTGACTTTTGGATGCTAACATTAACTGCAGTTTTACAGTAACTCTAATTCAGTTTATGCCCTCCTCCCTCCCTCTCTCACTCCCTCTCTCTCTCTCTCCCTCCCAATTATACTCCCAAATCCAGTATCATGAGACAAGAACAGTAGGCATATTTATGTCACCAAAAGAAGAAAGTGTGCTACTGTGTTCTGAACCAAGCCTTCCACAAATACAAACCCCAATTCTAAATTGTTCAGAAAAAACAAACATTTGGGGCAGGGGGTTTCCTTGTCTTCTAGTCTCAAAGGTGCTTTTTCAAGAGGCAACTGGATGTTCTGGTTTTTCTTTGAAGACGTTTCGCTTTTCATCCAAGAAGCTTCTTCAACTCTGACTGGATGGTCAGGATCCTTCCATTCCCCACCATCCAGTCAGAGCTAAAGAAGCGTCTGGGATGAGAAGCGAAACGTCTTCAAAGAAAAACCAGAAAATCCAGTTGCCTTTTGAAAAAGCACCTTTGGGACATCCATGACCTGGATGACTGAGAATTTCCGTAGACTTGTCTTCTGGTATTTTATGTATGAATACAAGGTCAGTATATGAACATATGGCATTAAGAATCTTTATAGTTGGAACAGTATCAGGAAGTGCTATGGGCTACCATATGATGCAATGAACATGCGGATCTCTCCATATAGTAGCAGCTTCTGTCAGTCATCTTTTGGAAAAAGATTGTCTGCACCTTCAAAGGCTTGGTCTTTCCATTGAAGAGAATGTCCAAGGTTGATAACAAGAAAGCAGCAGCCATGCTTTAGAGTTTAGGGGAAGGCAGGGTCATTTCTAGATACAATTTAGAAAGTTCGGATTGTCCTGTAAATCTGCATAGTCCAGCATCATTTCCATGTAGACTGGCTGACCTGTGTATGTTTATCAATAATTTATTCAAAAGGGTTTCACAACATGTCAAGGTCAGCATAGCATGTGAACAGGCCTTAGGAGCACATTATATAATTTGTCTTCAGTGTTGTATCATTGTATCTCTGTCATATGCAAATAACACATACATTTGCATGAAATATACTTGACAAAATATTTTACAAATGTTAACCCAGTTGGTTTTTTAAAAAATTAACCAAAGAAAAATGCAGTAATAGATTCTGTAAGTCTAATTTATTGCTTCACAGGAAATATATTAACAAAGTCAGATCTCACCTCAAAAATCAAGTAGGTAAGTATACCATGCATCTATAAAGTAGTGAACCACTATTGAAATTTCCTAGTACTGTAGAAAATATGCATACTTCGTAATAAATATTGCACACATCCTCCAAACTGTTGTAAGATGGAAGAGAAATATGCCATTATTTTCTTCTTCCTTTTTCTGTCCACAGTATCAAGTTTCTTGTGTTATCATTATTTTCACACACAAAAATCAATCTGTATATATTTTAGAGTACACATAAATTCAAATGAGAACTAAATTACAGCAAGAAAAAATACATATCCATCAAATGTAAAATCAAATATGTAAAAATAAATACAATGTTTTTTTTTTACTAAAATGTATGAAGATCTTTAAAAACTGTGCATATATCTAGGCAGGACAAATGATAAGTATATGCCATACATGCAAAGGTCCATCTTCATTGATCCTAGATTAAATCAACAATAGGAATACCATAACTTTCTTGTAATTCCTTAATTCCTCCAAAAGTTTTCATTAAACATGGTGGGAAAATAATGATTTGGGGCAACATAAATAATTTGTAATATCCATATATTATAGCCATGCCTGTTGGGACACAGTCTTTTAAAAAAATAAAAAAAAAATTTTTTAAAGTTGTTCGCCCCTGGATTAAAAAATTTAATGTAGCAATTCCAGGAAAGATCCCTTCTTAAAAGACCGAAGAACCATTCCTCCGCTAGATTAAATTATACTGGTTAGGAACCAGTTCAGTTAGACTGTTGAGCACAATCATGTATCCTAAATATTGGGTTAGCAATCATATGGAATATTTACCTGACCAGGCTTCTTATTTAATGTTTGATTTTGAAGCTGGACTTTCCATTAAAATTGGAACACAATTCCTATGAGAGCTTTGCGCATATATCAAAAGGTTTACACAGGCAGTCAATATTTAGAGCATATCTAGATATGCAATTCAGCCAACTGTTGTAGCTTTCCTATCCTTTCCATTTCTAAGGAATTTATAACAAGAAACTTTAACAGTTTAGAATGTGGCTCATTATGTTGAAAGTCAGTAATAAAAGTCAAATGTTTCATGGTGGTCTACTGTTTAATTCTTCCTTTAAAAATAACCAGGGAAATATAAATGTTATTAATTATCAAAAAGTTGATGAATTTTCCCCAGCTTTTGAATTTATTTTTAATGCCATTCCCATAAGCATGAAAGAAAGAAAGAAAATACATAAAAGGAAATCCGATTAAACCAATGTTAATTAGAAATCGGAATTTCTGCATGATTTTTAAGATCTTGCAAAAAATGTTTTTTTAAAAAAATTAACAATCTCTGTGGTGGGAATTTTTAAACCTATTTTGAATTACACTGTAGTAACAAAAAGGCAGTGTTTTCTCTAAAAAGAGGGAAAGAAGAGGAGCAGGATGATGAGGAAAGAGAAGAAGGGTCGGGATGGGGGGGGAGGAGGAGGAGGAGGAGGAGGAGGAGGAGGAGGAGGAGGAGGAAGAAGAAGAAGAAGAAGAAGAAGAAGAAGAAGAAGAAGAAGAAGAAGAAGAAGAAGAAGAAGAAGAAGAAGAAGAAGAAGAAGAAGAAGAAGAAGAAGAAGAAGAAGAAGAAGAAGAAGAAGAAGAAGAAGAAATTGGTATTCCTTCAGTCCTAGCAGGGAGAACGAACCATTTTCCAAAAGCTAGAGATCTGTAAAATCAAAGTCTTCCAGTTGCCATACCATTTTCATAAAAAATTAATGAAGAAAGTATGTAATGCTCATTCAGGAAGGCGATATGTCAGCAGGATACTGAAATGGCAGTGTGATTTCTCCTGCTCAGAGGAGCCCCCTATGTAGTTAGAATGCTATAAACACATACCTTACAATGGGACTTTCTGTATGTTTTGATATAGGATTGATCTATACAGTAAACCATTTCAGGCTTGAATTATGCTGCACATATACCTTAAAACAGATCTCAGTACAAAGTTCCAAATCCAGGGGCTTTTCTGATATAAAGGTTTGGTAGTGCATTTTCATTGACATAAATAATAAATGTTTGTTTTTCAGACAAACTCTTTCATAACTTAGTCCTCTCATACCACTAAACTGTTGCTCTCTGATATAAAAGTGACTAACATAGGACAAACACCATGGAGGAAAATGCTATCCTAGAACACATATTAGAAAAATTATTTTTATATATTATTTTTATATTTATATATTATTTTTATGAAAAAAAGAAGTTGTGTTCCGTGACGGAAGCAAACAAGGTGTCTTTATTACTTTCAAGTTCCTTTCTGAAGTTCTTCATCTACTAAATTGTCTTCCTTGTCATATTATTCCAGTTCAATGTCTCCTGCGTAGAGAGTGATGAGCAGGATTGCAGTAAACCCTGTGAGCAAGCCAGCATTTTGAATCAGGAAAAAAACCAGATCTGTTTTTCTTCCAGTTACTTTTTCTCTCAACATGTCGTTCAACTCTGGGAACTGGAGTTGCCATGGGAATAAAACCACAAAAAAGAGAAAAAATTTACAGTAGGTAAGTCTTGCCATCTAGTGGTAGAATAGCATGTTAGTATATTCATTTTATGAAATGCATTCATTTTTAATTTTTTTTTTTACATTACTAGTAAGAATAGATACGATTTCTAAGTTCCAAGGAAAAAAGGATTTAATGATTTGGGGATATACCCATCTTGGATAGGAGGACCAAACAATTACTTCACCAAGACATGGACAAGAAAAAGTTAATTTAATTTAATTTAATTGAACGTTCTCATAGGCCGCCCAACTCCCGTGGGACTCAGGGCGGCGTACAATACAGAGAAGAACAATTCATAAAAACAATTATAAAAAACAACATAATAACAACAATTAAAAGATTATAAAAAAGATTAAAAATCATCCATCATTCATACCAGGGGGGAGATCAAAGATGTTCTAATTGGTCTCACTTTCACCCCGCCTGCCTGAAGAGCCATGTTTTTATTGCTTTACGGAAGGCCAGCAGGGTGGGGATAGTCCTGATCTCTGGGGGCAGTTGGTTTTTATTGGTTTGTGTAGCAAATTTAATTAATAATCATCTTTTTTGGGCCAACCTATCATGAGTGAAGAGTGAAGAGTGAAGAGTGAAGATGAAGTTCAGGTCTAGCTGCAAAACTTGATAAATTGCAATGATATGTAGGTAGAAAAAAACAAATCTTTCCTTGTAGACCTTTCATTACTTAGTTAGGTTACATCAACAGTGCATGATATGTTCCCTGTTTATATACAGTAAGTTGCCCTTCCAGTTTTGGTCAATGGATGGTTTTCTCCTTGGTATTTCTTTGAATGGAGTATTGTTTTCTACTTGATTGTTTTCTAGTGTTAATCCCCTCTTATCTAGCTGTTGGTTGCTGGCGATTGTGTTTATACAATACGTTCCAACAAAATGGATATCCATACAACTTTATCAAAAAGTGCCTGACCACTCAACCTACTACAACGCAACCAATACAATATATGAAAAGAATAATATTACCTTATGTCACAAGTATCTCAGAAACAAACAACAAACAACAGACTATTGTAACCACGTGACTTCATAGTAGCACACAAACCAACTAAAGTCCTCTAAAACATAAGTAAACCAAAAGACTTAGTAGCCCAAAAAGAAAGAAGTCATCTGCAACGAATTGCAACATACACTCTAAGGACTGCAATAGCCATTATGTAAGACAGACAGACAGAAGATTATCTATGAACAACAACTAGCAGTCAGAAGATACAATGGAAACTCCTTAATCTCACAACATATGGACAGACTCAATCCCAACTTGGAAACTGTGAATATCTCAAACCAAGTTAAATCTAAAAATAGCATTCCTTCCTAGGGCTAAGAGAAAGTGACTGACCCAAGATAACCCAGTTGGCTTTGTGCCTAAGGCAGAACTAGAACTCATGGCCTCCCATGGTTTTAACCATTACACCAAACTGTTTCTTTCTGCTTATTTACCAACAATTAATCTGGGTTATGTCTTGATTATTTTTGCATGAGTATTTCTAGATCTTAACTTGATGAAGATTGATATCTGTTTTAACTAAAAATATTGATTAACTAAAAATATTCAGCCCAGGTTTGGTCAATCTACTGCTTCATCCAACTCCCAGAAGAATATTTCTCCAAAGATCTTACCTAACCAAGGATGGGAAACAAAGCATCTTAGACCACAGACAAAAAGAAAAGAATTCAGAAGTAAGTCAGCCACAAACTGTAGCTATTGTATAGGGCATACATTTAGAATCAATTTTAGAATGCATCTTTTAAAGGCTGTCTAACTGCAAAGACATCAAACCAACAACTTTACTAATGCTTTACCCATCATATGTAAGTTTTAATGTGCAGAAAAGTTTCTTTTGGAGGAACATTCAAAAGTATGAGACCATACAATCTCTGTTTTGACCCAGATTACTATCACTTCAGCTGATAGATTCCCTTGAGCAATGAGATCATTTCACTATGATCGCCTAAGAGAAATGGTAAGAAAGAGAGAAAATGAAGAACTCTTACAAATCCTACCTGTTTCTAGACAGAGAAGAATAAAGTGGGGTTCAGCAATAAATCAGGGTTCTGTATTGATCATTCACACATATTATTACATTTGACTCAGACACAGTTCCGGTCTAGAGACCTAAAGATAGAGAAATTTGAAAGGTAGATAGAAAAACCTATTACCTACTGTGCCATAAGCAGGCTTTCAAACTGGGTTCTATACATCATACAACATAGAAAGGCATCAGAGAAAACAGTTTTAATGTCCAAGCTTGCTCTTTGTTCTTGGTAAAGATGAGAAACAGCTCATAAAATATACCCAGCTACCATATTTTCACTTTTTGAAACTGAACTACTCCTTACTCATTGTAACCCAAGAAATGAGGCACGAACATATCCTAGTATTCACTCTGCCAGCTATGATTATAGGTGCGATCTAGTCATGTCTTCCTCTCTAAGTGGGTGGAATTGCATATCTCTACAAATAATTGCACATAGCTTTATTAAATTCTCTGTATTTTTAATACATCGATCTTTCTGGTTTCAGAATTTGCACGGCCAGAAACATTCACATGGCATGCAGTCCCTGAAAACTTAAGTACTCCAAAAGTTGTGAATAAATTGCAATGCATAATTTGATAAAGTAAGAAAAAATATTACATACATAGGGAGTAGTTGCCGTAATGGCATTTTAATTAATTAATTTTTACTTAGCCATCTTTGTTTGTTTGTTTGTTTTTGGCCTAGACATACCAAATGTTTTGAAATGAAAATTGCTAGGATGCCACCACGGTGGTAAATTCTAGAACTATAGCTCTTGCATCCCACACCGACTAAATACTAAATCCATATACTTCCCCTTATTTCTCTCAAGTTTTTCAAGCCATTGGCCTCATGTACAGATGTAGAACTAGTCAATCTCCCATATAGAGTTTTCAGGTGCAGGTGGGTAGCTCAGGGAGAACAACTGTTTTTAGAATTAAGCAAAAAAGGCCAAGATAGAAGTTCCTTACTTTGTCTCATATCAGTAAATATTTCACCCTAGGTTTAGACTGACTTTATGAAATTTAACACCATGCTGGATCACATCCAGTATGTCCAGCTTGGGCAAAAAGTAGCATGAATTAATTGCCATTTCAATGTCCTAGTTCAGTGATGGCGAACCTTTTTTTCCTCGGGTGCCGAAAGCGCGCGTGCGTGCACTATCGCATGCGCGCGCCTGCCCATACCCATAATTCAATGCCCCCCATGTGCCCTGCCCCCCTGCGCATGTGCTTGTGACCCCCGTGCTGCCCCGCACCCCACGGATGCGTGTATGACCCCTGCCCCCCATTTCCCAACTTCTGGTGGGCCCGGTATGTCCGTTTTCTGCCTTCCCCAGGCTCGAGAGGCTTTCTTGGAGCCCAGGGAGGGCAAAAACGGCCACCCCTGCCACCTCGAGGCCCTCCAGAGCAACAAACCCTCCCAGAGGCTCCGCACAAGCCAAAAATCAGCTGGCCGGTGTGCACATGCGCGCTGGAGCTGAGCTAGGGCAATGGCTCGCGTGCTGGCAGATATGGCTCCGCATGCCACCTGTGGCACCCGTGCCATAGGTTCGCCATCACGGTCCTAGTTTCACGCTAATAGTACTTGTACTGTGGTTTCTCTTAACACTGTCTCACAAATATTAGTCTCTCATAATCATGCATTGTAATAATGCTAATAGTTAAGTCCATTTGTACTACAGTAGACTATAAATATTGTTAAGTAGGTAGATGGGTAGATAAGCTGTAGCAGAAACTTACCATATCTGCAAGGGAGATGTATAGAAACATGCCTCCAGCTATTGCAAAAATGATGTTTGGAGCAAAGTTGTTGCCTATAATTATGCCAAAAACTAGGCCAATATAACAAGAGCATGCTGATAAAAAATTGAAAAACAAGGCCTGCCTTGTGCTCATTCCTGCATTAAGAAGGATGACAAAATCCCCTAAAAAAAGAAATGTAACACAGTTATGATTTATACTTTCTCCAAGATAAATCAAAATACAGAGAGACAGTTTGGTATAATCCTTTAAAGGCACCTTGGTACAGGATGACTTTGAGCCAGTCATTCTATCATTCCTAGAATGGGAAGTTGAAAAACGTCTATCTATCAATCTGCAGAATAATAAATTATGGTCTGTAACCTTCAGAGGAGAGGCTTTCATCTTGCAGTAGATTGATTCAGGATGATAATAATTCAAAATGGACTGGTAAGATGTATATGAAATGTATCAGAAAACTATCATTTCCCCATTTAAATATAAAATATTTATGGATTATGTCTTGCTTGATGAGAAGTTTGTTAGGACATCTTACCCCAGTACTGATGCCCTTAGAGTTGGAATGCAGTTCCAGATTTCTGAATCACTATGATTGAAAGTTGAAACTATGGTAGCTTCATTGGTTTTAGACGTCTGCCTCAGCTACATACCTTAAACTTTGAAATGATGTAAAACATATTACCTAATTCATGTGGAAACTCTTCACATAAGATTGCTATAGATGTGCTAATTCCCTGAAGTAGGGAAAGTGTGAAAGAAGCTCCAATGGCTAATCCATCAATGAAGTTGTGCAAAGCATCGCTTAATGTGATCATCCAGGCAATTGTACCAATCTCAGATAGGGAAGGCCCTTTTAAACATATGCATGAACTACTTTGCATTTCTTCTTTCTGCAACAACAACAAAAAGAGAGAGAGTTATATCAAATATTAAGTCACTGTAAAAAAGCAAAGGAGCGTACAGCAATAGCACTTAGACTTATATACCGCTTCACAGTGCTTTACAGCCCTCTCTATAGATTTAAACTGCACATTTACTGAGAAATAAGACATGGAATCCAAAGTACAGGTAGTTCTTGTTTAAAAACCAGTCGCTTAGGTACCATTCAAAGTTATGGCACACTGTCTCCCCTTACAATCCAGTTCCGGAGTTCCAACAATGGCATACTGATCACATGCTCATCTATACAGCTGGTTGCAGTGTTCCATGGTCCTATGACCATTATTTACATTTTTTTCGGCTGGTTTTCCAGCAAAAAAACTCCCATAAAAACAAATGGATTCATTTAACAATCACAGTGTTTACTTAAGTACCACCACAAAAACCTCATGAAATCAGTCAATCGTGTGGGTATTATGACTTAGGATTGTCACAACTTATAATGGAAGTTCTGGGTTCCACTACAGTCATAAGTCAAGGATTACCTATAATCATTCTCCACATACAGCAAATATTTCAATTACAAGCATAGAACCATGAGGTCAAATTCACTTTTGATCTAGATCACAGTTCTTCTGTTTTCTCTGCAGTAAGCTGTCCAAATGAAGTGGGTTATCTAAAGAACTGCAAAACAGGACGGACCCAGGTTTCCAATGCCTTTATACATTTGGTTCAGAAGACCATAATGTCTTGGATTCATCTTCTAACAGGCTTCTCATAGACAGCATGACACCTTTTTGCAAATTTTTAAAGTGGGTATTAGATAATACATCAAATAATACATTTTCCTTTAAAAAGCAACTGAGCTACAAAATAGTTAATCAATTAAAAGTGGTCAGAAATGAGGTTGATGGACCAGGGTTAACTTTCAGCAATAAGATAGGATTCTTTTATTCCTTTAAGCATTTGATGCTGTGGCAATTTTTCTGAAAGAATTATATTTCATATTGTTAACAGCTGGAGAAAGTCTGTCCAAGCAGCAGGGACTTTTGGAGGTGAAACCACCATTGTTGTTGTTTTGGGGTTTGTTTGTTTTTTGTCAGCCAATTAAATCTTGTCTATCTCCCTCTAGAACCTGACAGGAGTATTTAAGACTTCACATAGCTTAATAAACCAAACAGCAAAGATAGCTTTTCCTCTGGCACTCTGAATTCAGAGTCAGCACAATTGTTGAACAGAAGTTATTGTTCACCTATTACTCATGCCACCTAACTTCAATAGGAAAAGTCTGGACTCCCAGGATACAAGTTTTAGTGTACTTTAAGTAAACAGATTAACAAAGGAAAGAACTCTCTTCACTAATTCATATTATTTAGGGAGGGCTAAGTTGGGGGGGGAAACCTATGTCAATTTAA
Organism: Diadophis punctatus similis; assembly: GCA_023053685.1. Lineage (NCBI taxonomy): Eukaryota > Metazoa > Chordata > Lepidosauria > Squamata > Dipsadidae > Diadophis > Diadophis punctatus. Next base: position 54,978,037 of record JALIGW010000006.1, on the reverse strand, counting down.
ATAAATAATCCATTACATTTTTAAAACGTGATAAGATTATTAATTATTACAGTAGTTTATTTACAGCAATGGTATGGTTATGATCAGTCACCCAATCAACCAGATGTGGATTTGATCGCCAGACTGGATCCAGCCAGATTGGATTTGATGTTTTTATCCTCCTATCCAGGGGTGGGCTTCAAAAATTTTAGCAAGGGGTTCTCTGCCCGGTTGCTAGGTGGGCGTGGCCATGGTGGGCGTGGTCTAGTCGGCCTCCTGCACCACAGTGAGGGGGCGGGTTTGCCCTCTCCGGGCTCTGGAGACTTTCTTCAAGACTCCGGGAAAGTGAAAACGGCCTCCCCAAGCTCCGGAGGCTCTCTTCCGAACTTCTGGTTCGGAACTTCCGAACAGCCTGTTTTTCGCCCTCCCCGAAAACAGGCTGCATCCAAAACAGGCTGCGTGGGGATTCCTGGGAGGGGAAAGGCGGGGTGGGTGGGTCCAGCCAGGAGTGGGATTTGGAGGCGAACTGCACAGAATCTTAGCTAGAGTCTCCCGAACCCCTGCGAACCCCGAGCAGCCCACCCCTGCTCCTATCAAGCACAAGCCTAAAAAAAATAAAACCTTGCATGGCCAGCAACTGCCTTGCAAAGAGCCAGGCTGGATGTGTCTCATCAATAGTGGGAGGAAGAAGGCAGCAGAAGTCTCCTGGGGGTGGCAAGCAGAGGTGGGTTCTAACTTACCTCGCTGCCAGTTTGCTTCCTCCAGCGCCGCATTAGCACGCGCTTCACGTACGCGCACATGCGCAGTGGCAAAAAAAAATTAAAAGCCAAAAACAAGATGGAGATGCATACGCAGTGCCGGAAACTTGGCTTCTGCGCATGCGCAGAAGAAAAAACCGAAAAAAATTCCAAACAAAAAAATTCAGGGGGGGAATTCCCCAAAAAATTCAAAAAAAAGATGGCGGTGCCCACGGACCGGCACCGACGGAACAGGTTCCATGATGTCATTGTGGGGAGAGCATAGGGGGTGCAGTGTGAGCCCCCCCATGCCATGTTTTGGCTGCCGGGAGGTGTACTAGGCCAAAAACAGGGCGCGAGAGGGGCAGGGCGGCCCTCCTGCAGCCATTTTGGCTCACAGGAGGCTGCAAGGAGGCCTACTAGGCCCAAAACAGGGGGGGTTGTGCGCACATGCATGGGGGGGATTAGGATGAAAAAATACCCAGGCAGCGCCAGGTCATCAGCTAGTAAATAATAAAAAGAAAGCTTTATTAATACTGGTAATATTAAACAATAATATCTGTGTATTAAACGATAACAGGTCCTTAGGAAGGATTTGATATGTAGATAAAAATGCCATCTATAGTCTAAACATTTGTATGGCTATAATAATAATATTTGCCACAATACTAATAACACCCTCAAACACCTACCTATCCCTAATCCTAGAAAAGGACTTTATAAGTGGATAAAAATGTCAAATCCAGTCTAAATATCTGGCTGACTGTGTGGCCAACCATAAAATTTCTTAACACTATCTTTGTTTTAAGGCAGAAAGGAAAGTTTACAATATTGTCCTTTTTTAACCAAATCAAACATTAAAGCTTTCCAGTCTGAGCATCCATTAATCTTGTATAAACATTACACGAGATGTTAAAGGTTACACTTTCAACTATGAATGGAATTTAATTTTATGTGACTGCTGGAGATATTGACAGAGAGCTAAACTAACAGTGCAGAAACCTAAAAGAAAGACAAAGGATACCACCCTAAAGATTAATGTTATCGTTATATTAACAGGATTTGCCTAAAGTCAAACAGGGTACCTTAAACTCAATGTTTAAAGTCAAAGATAATCTTATGAACCTGCAGATTCCCCAATGTAATCTAGTGTCAGCTTCCTGGTTATGCCTAATATTACTACAGTATATAACTACCGTATTTTTCGGAGTATAAAACACACCTTAGTTTTGGGGAGGAAAATAGGGGGGGGGGAATCTACCTACCAGGTTAGATGGCTAGCGTCCTTACTCTGGCTTACTCTGGCTAGCGTCCTTACTCTGTTCAGCTTCAGCACATTACTTTATCCTCTGGTTAGGGCTGAAAAAGCCTTTTTCAGAGGGAGTAGGAATGAAAACAAGCCTGCAAAAACTTAGGGCATGAAAAACTGCTTCGGAGGGAGTAGGAATAAAAAAAAATACTGCAAGCCAGGAAGATTGTTAGCACTGTGTTAGGGCTGAAAAGCACCGCTTTTTCAGAGGGAGTAGGAATGAAAACAAGCCTGCAAAGACTTAGGGCTGGAAAAAACCTTCTTCGGAGGGAATAGGAAGCCGGGAAGATCATTAGCACCTCGTTAGGGCTGTAAAAAAAAGCTTCGAAAAAGCTACATTTGAAGACGCACCCAAATTTTCAGCCTCTTTTAGGGAGGAAAAAGGTGTGTCTTATACTCCGAAAAATACGGTATATATGCCTTGGTCAAATGCAGAACCAACTTCAGGGAAAGGTTTTGATGGGCAACCCCAGAAAAGAGAATCCACCCCAATAGACTATTACCTCCAATTTGCATGACATACCCAAAGAGATTATGTTTCTCAGTTTATGTGTCTTACATGTTCCATTGGGTGGAACTTGGGATATCATTGCCAATGACATCAGATTTTTGGAATCAGTACTGGCCAAGCACAGCCTTTTCCTGAACAGCTGCCAGCCACTGTCTATTTAACTATGTTGTGTAGTATTTTCAGTAGGCAGGAAGGCTGGAGTGAACTATGAACATATGAACCAATTTATAACAAAGTTGAAAAAGATATGAGTTGGTAAAGTGCAAAGGTTAATAAGAAAGCAAAAAATATATAAGAAGGGATAAAGTAAATCTACAGCTTAATTGTAAGAAATATTTATATGTGTCGGTATAAACAAACACAATTTTTTCTCTGTGTGCATGCACACATGCACATACTGAGTGGTTAACAATGTTGGAGTGGACAATGAACTCAAGGTCAATTTTAAAACTATTATCAACAAAGAAAAAATCAGCAATCAGCTCTTTGCTGGAAATGCTGTGATAAACTGGCAAGACATGTTCATTCATACCTGTCCAGAGATCACACTGACATTATCAAAATCCAAGTTTCCATTAGCTTCTGCTACAGCTGGATTTGCATAGCACATGGTTCCATTAACTGATTTGATTGATTCTACAGGAACAGGAGGTGCAGAACAATCTTGAGGAAGTTTCAGTTCTTCAGGCTCAAAATGACTGTGGCCCATCTAAAGAGAACCAGATGAAACAATCCAGGAAGGAATCAATGGACTTTATGAAAATATAACTTTAGAAATAGAATAGATGATAGGCAGGCAGGCGATAGGTAGGTAGGTAGGTAGGTAGGTAGGTAGGTAGGTAGGTAGAGATAGATGGATGGATGGATGGATGGATGGATGGATGGATGGATGGATGGATGGATGGATGGATGGATGGATGAATGGATGGATGGATGAATGGATGGATAAATGGATGGATGGATGGATGGATGGATGGATGGATGGATAGATAGATAGATAGATAGATAGATAGATAGATAGATAGATAGATAGATAGATAGATAGATAGATAGATAGATAGATAGATGATAATGGATGGATGGATGGATGGATGGATGGATGGATGGATGGATGGATGGATGGAGAGGGAGAGAGAGAGAGAGATGGGGGGAGGGAGGGAGGGAGGGAGAGAGAGAGAGATCTTGTCTAAATGCACTTTGTTCCAATGAAAATAGTTGGTTGCTATACTACAAATATAAATGTACAGTAAATATATCTTAATGTGAGAAATTTGGCATTCTTATCCAGAAGTGCACATCCTGGGTCTGAGGAATACATGTGACTCTTAAAAGCCTTATGTACAATCCGCAGGGCCCTCCAAAAGTTACCACACAATTGTTGTTTTTAATGGGACAGAAAGGAAAATTATTCAATACTCAATATTCAATATTCAAGAATCACATCATGTATTTAATGCATGTGATTAAATGTTAATGAAATATAATTGTAAATTAAATCCAAGTTAGCTTTTGACCTGGCTCATTTATTTATTTATTTTGAACAGATCCATGTGTGGTTAGCATATAATTGTAACAATAATACTGTAGATCAGAGATGTTATTGTCTTTTCAACCTACATTTCACACATGTCAATGGGATTTCTCTTCCGATCTCATTCTGGCTAGAAAGAAAGACCTGACTTCCACTCAGACTCTGCTTCTCTACAATGAACTGAATTGTGTGAGATCTGTTGTCTGATGTGGTCTTTGGTTAAAACACGCCATCAGTTCTCCCTCCCCCCCCCCCGCTATTTTCTGCACAGTTAAATGAATATAATCATCTTTAGCAGTGAAAACAGCACACATCTCCACATCCCTTTAATTCAATCCTGCTACCCAACTCACTTGACTATAGGTCTTCAATATCATTTTAAGAACTCTTTCCACAAAGAATAAGATGTAGAATCCACCAAAAACTGCAACTGCTTTTTCAATGTAGTTATCTATTTTGGGATCAAATCCAAATGCCTAGAACAAAAATATAATATGATAATAATTCTATGTCATTTGATATTTCTGTATTCTTTTTAAGAAGGCTTTTTTTTCATTACAGTGTTCACTTTTTCATTATATTCATTCAGTAAATTTAACCCAAATTTATTTTGATATTGTAACACACCTAAATTAAATCATATACAGTATGTCACCATTTGCTAGCCTGTCCCATAACAAAGGTTGCCTGTTCTATATTTAAATGTCTACTCCAAACTGGCTGATTTTTTAAATCAATCTTGCCAAATAATTAATTCACAAAATGTACATATGGGTCAGAATGCTGAACATGGCAATTTGCATGGAAATAAATTGCAGTAGGCAACTCTTATTCCATTTGACCTCTCCAGTGGACTGCCAAGCACTGGGGAAATCAGGAGATTCAGGCAGTTCAAATGAGTATAGAGAGTTATTGCAAGGTTAAGCTGTCTACAAGAATCTGAACTATTAACGGTCAACAGAAATTAGCGGGAGTTAAGAAAGGAATTCAAGATGCGCTGGATCTCTTGTGGGCATGAAGGGACACTTGACTGATGACGTGTTTGATCCCTCCCTCAGGCTCAGTCTGGTCATCTCCTACATCAGGGGTGTCAAACTCAAGGCCCGCAGGCCACATCCGGCCCGCAAGGTGCTTAGATCTGGCCTGCGGGGCCACCCTGGAAACAGTGAGGGACTGGTCCATGGTGCCTCTGCCAGCAAAAATGGGCTCCTGAGTTCCATTTCCAGCTGCGACAGCCTCCTGCAACTCTTGTCAGCGAAAATTGAGCTCCGTTTTCACTGACAGAGTGTTGCAGGAGGCCATTGCAGCTGAAAATGGAGCTCGGGAGCCTGTTTTCGCTGACAGAGGTCCCCCTGAAATGAGTGACATCGAGCAGGCCATGCACACTCTGGCCACACCCACCCCAGCCCCCTGAGGTCAAACACAACCCTAATGTGGCCCTCAATGAAATCGAGTTTGACACCCTGTCGTACATGAACTCTATTCATCCAACATGCTTAACCAGTTCAGCCACTAATCCAATCAATTTCCTTACCAGTGGTTCTGGCAGCACACATCATCATTTGAGGAATTAAAGAAACTTAACTTCCTCTTTCCAGGAAGCACCTGAACAATCCTGCCAAAGCTTCATGACATTACCAACCCCTTTTCCATTGGCAAGGCAACCATAGATATGACTCGGTGACTGTAGTTAATGTTTTCAAATGGTGTTCTATTTGCCAGCCACTGCCAATGGACATATTCTCCCTTCCACTTCCTGTCAGACTGGTAATTCATATTTCTTAGATGGGGAATAGTGGTACAAATCTAACCTATCCCCCTGAAGCAGTTTGTGGTTGGAGGAAATGGGGAAGAAATGGAATGACTTCAAGGCTGTAATATTAAAAGCATCTTTCCGGATGTCCAGTCTTAAGGGAAAACATAGAATATGGTTACATTCCCACCATTTTGGTCTACCTTTTCCTTACCTCTGGAATAAGTTGAAAAATTGCATTAGAGAAAAGCGTTCCAATGGCCAAACCTACGAAGTAGGTTAAAATCTTAGGGAAATAGTCCTTCTTTAAAAGAGGTGTTAAAACCAATCCAAGAAGTGATGCAAAGTTGATTATAGTCACAGCAAGGAACCCAAAGCCCCAAACTGTAAAAAGAAAAAAAATCATACAGTAAAATATATATTAGTTGTTATTAAACCAACAAAGTCCTTCTTGGTGATTCATTTGACAGGAAACTTATTTGGCAGGAAAAAAAGTTTATCCATCTAGTTGAAGAACAGCAGAAGACCTTGATATACTGAACTCCAAGAATTTGCTGAGATTATTTGACTAGAAACAACATATAAATATGAGTCACTTAGGTGATGCAGGCAGTAAAACATTAATTAAATAAATGAATAATAAAATATGCTAAATTGCACCCGGCAACACACTAAAAATACTAAATATGGGATTTGTTGTGTTTATGATCACTATTTCCATTCTTGAACCATAGATTGTCACAATAACTTCAAATTATTATTTTTCCTTTCCCTTGACATTTCCCATTATGCTACATTTCTTAGCAGCTAAAGTTACACTACTTAAAAATAGCAAAAAAAAACAACCAATAAAGCAGAAAATTTGTAACCTGACTAAAATGCACCTGACAGATGCAACAGCAAGTTTTTTACCTGCTTTAACATTGCCATTTTTATTCATATCTTCAAAGAAAATAAAAAGAGAAAATGAACAAAAATAATAATAAGAAAAAAGGATGCAAAGATATACAGGTAGTCCTCAATTTAGAACAGTTCGTTTAATGACCATTCAAAGTTACGACACCACTGAAAAAAGTGACTTATGACCATTTTTCACACTTACAACTTGCAGCATCCTCATGGTCACATGATCAAAATTCAGATGCTTGGCAACTGACTCATACTTATGACTGTCGCCGTGCCCCGGGGTCATGTGATCCCCTTTTGCAACCTTCTGACAACCAAAGTCAATGGGGAAACCAGATTCACTTAACAACTGTGTTACTAACATAACAACTGCAGTGATTCACTTAACAACAGTGGCAAGAAAGGTCATAAAATGGAGGAAAACTCATTTAACAAATGTCTCACTCAGCAACAGAAATGTTGGGCTCAATTGTGGCCATAAGTCAAGAACTACCTGTAATATTGGTAACGAAAATTATAGAACTTGTACAGTTAGGGCTCAATACATCACTGTTGAAGAATTAACCATAAAAACAAAATATGTTGTTTTTAACAATAAGGGAAAGGATTTTAGAGATCTTTTTTAATTTCTGAATGTCAAACTCTCCATTATTTTTTAATTTAAAGACATTATTTTACAAAAAAAAAAGTACCACTAAAAGCATTAGAGATGAATATGTAGTTTCCCTTTGTTGTATTCTGACTTATTTACAATATTTATAGATATGGTAAATTTCATGTATTTCTGATTTTAGTTCTTTGGTCAACTCTTTTTCCCTTATAAACCATACTCCACATGCTTAAATTTTCCTTGCCTTTTGCCTTAATCAGAAGCAAGTTTGATTAAAATCCTAGATGTTGAAGATCAAACTAGACCTTCATAGTTACATAGTTTGTACTGAGATGAAGTAGCTATCCAATATTTCTACCTGAAGCAACTTCTTTATCCTGCATTACTACATTCCAGTTCCAAAAATATGTCAAAGCTGATGTTGCCCAGGGATATTGCACCCACTGCATCAATAACAATTGGTATCACAACTGATATCGTCCAAACTTTTGCAATCTCTATTTACTCATCTTTGCAATCTTTTCCACTTCCTTGTCTTCAACATTACCATCCCTTAATCTGTTAATCTGTTAAAAAAGTTCAAGCAAAATTCCTGCACTATGCCAGCTTTTATGCAATTAGTGTTTGCGTTTAAAATGTTTTTCAACAATGCCTTTCTAATAATATCTGCTGAGAAGATACAAGCCTTAGTCTTATGTGTATTAGAAGCACAAGCAGATGATACTTGACAACTAAGGGAGACAGCAACATTTTGTTGTTATCACAATATAAAAATTTAATTATGATCATTATCTGAGTTGATATAATAAAATTATCATGCAATATCAGTCAGTAGTGAAAACTGGCAGCCAACATTATGCCATTGTAGGTGTAGAAACATTGATATTTTTTTGTAGAAGTACATAACTAGGAAAAAATAATCTGCTAACTAAACTAGATTCTAAATGGAGAATTACCTTCTGTAGGGGATGGCTTGGAACTATCTTTGGAAGCAGATTTTTCACACGGGTGAAAAATCACTTGTTGTAAGACAGCAGGGCATATTGTAGAGAAGGTGGATTCCATTATCCTGGTCCTGTTTGATATTCCATACAGAGAAAAAATATCTTCAGAAGACATGCACTAAAAGAGAATTTTAAAAAATCCTATGTTAGTTTGACGAAGAAAATGAATGCACTTACAGCAGAGAGATACAAAACATTTCAGATTTGATTGTCATCTACTGCATAAAAGATTATCTTTAGAATGGCATCTGAGGAGAAAATTCTCATTATATTTCTCAGTATCCTTCTGAAAGGATCTAGAAACCTTGGCAAGCTCAATTTTACTTTAATTATAGTTTTTAAAGTGAATCTTAAATATTTGCAAGGCAGGGGTGGGTTCTAACTTACCTCTAACCTGCCTCGCTTACCAGTTTGCTTCCTCCTGCGCCATGTGGCCGTGCCTCATGGGCACACGTGCGTTTTGCGCGTGCGTGCATGCAGTGCCAAAAGTTCCAAAAAAATCCCCCCCCAAAAGCCAAAAACAAGATGGCAGCGCATGCGCAATGCCAGAAACTCGGCTTCTGCGCATGCGCAGAAGAAAAAAAATCAGAAAAAAATTCCAAAAAAAAATTCCAAAAAAAAGATGGTGGCATCCATGGATCGGCACCAACAGAACCGGCTCCATGATGTCACCAGCAGTTTGCTACCGGTTATATAGAACCGGTGCGAACCAGGAGGAACACACTTCTGTTGCAAGGTAAACTTTCCTTGAACTTGATCCACCCTACCATTCTCTGCAAATATGGAAAATCAAGATACCAGAGTAGAAGACATGGACACGGTCTCTAGATTCTCAATGCAGGCATCTCAGCCATACATTTTCCAATTTATTATTAATTTTTGTTCATTAATTCATTCCAGTTGTACACCACTCAATCTAGAAAGCCTCGTGTTACCCGCTTGCTGCTTGCTCCTATGCAGAAAATGATTGCACAGTTTGAAAGGTGCACTTCATCATGATCATATCACAACCCCATGAAGTCACAGGCGGTCATGTTGCAGGGGGGGAAGGTTCAGCCGCCTTTCGTGCCTACATCTCTCCTTCTGCGATGCCTCCGGGTGGGAGGCCCGAGAGAAAGCGCCTGCTAGATCGGCCCCCTGCAAACTCTTGTCTCTCGAGGAGCCCGGCTGTAGTTTCCCATGCCGCTTCAGCGAGCGCTCCTCAAGAGATGAGTTTGCAGGGGGCCGAGCTAGCATCCACAATGGACAGTGCACCTGGGTGGAGGAGCTGCAATGAGCCAGTCCTGTGAGCGTGACTACTACAGCTCTGGAATATGGGACTGGCTGTGGTGGGGCTGGAAATCTCTGCCCTGGGGTGGCACTTGCAATGTGCAACTTTGCAGGTGGTGCAATGTGCAAAAAGGAGCACAGCCCTCGCCGGCTGGAATGAAATAATGGTGTTGTTGTGGAGTGGGTGCTGCGCAAGTGGGCCAAAATGGGGCTTGCGATGGCTGGAAGCTTCGGGAGTGCTACTTGCATTTGCGTGGCATCAGCATTCCGCCTTGGTATATTTGCAACAGCCAGTGGCGCAAGGCAGCCCTTGTCTCCTGATGCTTGGGACTCGGAGTGGTAAATGTACAAAACATTCGCCAGACCAATCCTCGAATACAGCTCATCTGTCTGGAACCCACACCGCATATTGGACAAAAATACATTAGAAAGTGTCCAGAGATACTTTACGAGAAGAGTCCTCCACTCATCTACTCACAACAGAATACCTTACGCAACCAGACTTGAAATCCTAGGCTTAGAAAGCTTAGAACTACATCGCCTTCGGCACGACCTAAGCATAGCTCATAAAAATATCTGCTACAACGTCCTTCCTGTCAATGACTACTTCAGCTTCAACCACAACAATACACGAGCACATAACAGATACAAACTCAAAGTGAACCGCTCCAAACTTGACTGTAGAAAATACGACTTTAGCAATAGAGTGGTAAATGCCTGGAATTCACTACCTGACTCTGTGGTTTCGTCACCAAACCCCCAAAACTTTACCTTAAGACTGTCCACCGTTGACCTCACCTGATTCCTAAGAGGTCAGTAAGGGGCGTGCATAAGTGCACCAGCGTGCCTACTGTCCCTGTCCTAATGTTCCCTCTTATCAGTACTCATCTTATGTACATAAACAATGTTACATCTATGTATATTACTAACATGTACTTGACAAAATAAATAAATAAAATAAAGCAAAGAGAGCGTCCTCTTAGGAGATTCTCAGTTATCCAGGTCAAGGTTGTCCCAAAGGTGCTTTTTCAAAAGGCAACTGGATTCTGTTTTTCCTTGAAGACGTTTTGTTTCTTGGATGAGAAGCAAAACGCCTTCAAGGAAAAACAAAGTCCAGTTGCCTTTTGAAAAAGCACCTTTGGAAGAAAGTCAGTGTCTGTGGTTTTAGGGGGGGGGGGTGAGGAAGAGACTACTTTGACTAAGCCAAGTTTTGTGGGCTGGTTGAAAGTGCAGTTCATTCACAGTTCAGTTCGTGTCTCCCTTTTCTTTCATTCCTGTGTTTAGGAGATACTTTTGCACAGTTGACAAGCAGATCAACACAGGAACCTGTTCTGAAATGAATGACTTTCACTGGATCGACCCTTTCAAAAGGACATGAATAAGAAAGAGATATAATTAAGGGATACAGTATATACAGGAAGTACATTCCAATGTTTGCTTGACCTGGGAGTAAAATCAGTAATTGAAATCCTGTGCATTTCTGCTCCTAATATTTCATAAACATGTTGTATTTCTGGAGACAAGAGGTCATTAAAATATATGCTTGAATTATGTTATGCTTCATCCTTTATTGTTTATACAGTTTCGCACAGGTTGTGTTAATACTATGGATGGTTTTGTTCTGAAGCTTTATGAAACAAACTAATACTTTTTCCTGCAAAATTTGAATTGCTACATATTTATATTATGAAATCCTATAATCATTCAATTATCATTTGAAAGCATTCCAGTAATAGTTATTTAATCTCGGAAACAGAATATTGGGCAAAATTGACTTGTTTGGTTAGAGAAACAAGGCAATATCTACATTTATTGGTGACTGGAAACCCCTTATGGAATTTTTGCATAAGAAGAGAAAAACATCAACTTACGTTTTATGATCTTGATTATTAGAGAGGGTAGATTATAAAAAGAAGAGAATCATGAAATAACTTTAGAGAGAGAGAAAGAGAGAGGTTAAACTATCATGGTACTTATAACTTCTGAAAACAAGATTGCATGCCATTTCTTTATTTTTATATATATACATATATACATATATACATATATACATATATACATATATACATATATACATATATACATATATACATATATACATATATACATATATACATATATACATATATATATATATATATATATATATATATATATATATATATATATATATATATATATCTTCTACTTATTTTCTTTTTGCACTTTTAGGCAGGGTGGATAAAAATTGATGATTTTCTTTAAATAAAAAATCGGATTTTTTTATTTAAATCGGATTTTTTTATTTTTATGAAATTTATTTTAATAAAATACTTTTGGAGTAAATCTATCTAAACATAGTTTTCTATTTAAGATACATTAATGATTTAGTTCATTCAGCATGAAATGGTGCTTAGCAGGGGTGGATTCCTAATTTTTTTACTACCACTCTGTGGGTGTGGCTTATTTTGTGGGTGTGGCTTGCCAGCCATGTGACTGGGTGGGCATGGGCCTCGGGAGCTTGGCAGCGGCCGGAGAAGCAGGGGGGGCATTGCCCACCCGCAATGCAGCCCCACACAGCAGGAGCAGCAAGACCGCGGCAGTGGTTCTTCTAGGAGGCTCCGGCCGGCCTGAATACTTCTCCCCATTTGATGACTCCTGCCGCCCATTCCCTCTCCCCTCAGCAGCTCGAGAAGCCTCGAATGTGCAAAAATGCCTAGGATCATCACTGCGCGTTCGTGGCTTCTCAGACTGCTGAAGGGAGGGGAATGGAGATAGCTCCTGCCGCCCGTTCTTTCAGCGTCTCACGCACTCCATCAGCCATCCTCCCCTGCTTGGACTCACTGTGGGGTAGGAAGGCAGTGCATGCGCAGTGCCGGAAGCTCGGCTTCTGGGCATGCACAAAAGAAAATGTTTTTAAAAAATTTAAAAAAAAATTTTTTTAAATGGCGGTGCCCAGGCACCAGCAACTGACCGCACCGGTACTGTGACGTCACCAGCGGGCCGCTACCGGTGCTATAGAGTGGACCGCACCTGTAGGAACCCACCACTGGTGCTTAGTTATGTAGCATGAGGCTGTATATTCTGCAATACTGGGACTGTCGGTGAGTCAACAGAGGATCAGAGGAGGAGCTACTGCGTGACAGAGATAACAGTTGTTCTTTAAAAATTATGATTTAAATCGAATTGATCTAAATCAAGCCTTTTTACTAGTGATTTAAATCATGATTTAAATCGTGGTTTAAATCAACTTGATTTAAATCAAATCCGCCCTGCTTTTAGGTTTTTCTTTTACTTCTCGCTTTTTCTTCTTTGTCGTTCTATTTTAGTTTGTATTGATTCTTATTATTGTTGTTAAAACTTTCAATAAAATTATGTATATTTTAAAAAAGGAAACAAGTTTCCCCCTCTTTTGTTTAAGCCTGGAATGACGGATAAATTATTTCTGCCATTACTCCAAAGGTAGTCAGGGCATGACTAGCTGCCAAAGCAATATATATATTTAATGTTTATGCCCTCTCAATCTAATTATTGTACAAGGTAATTGCCTGACCTTTGGCACCTGCAGTCAGTAATCACAATAAAAAGATAACTTGTGATAAGAATACAGTAGAGAGCTTTTCCAAGGAAATCGTTCAGACGCAATTCAGCTCTGCATCTGAAATTGACTCACAGCAAGCTGAGCCAAAACTCTGCAATACTCTTCCTGGTCTATAATTAATTACTTGTCAATACCTATAAATTCTGTGTTGACTCTTATGTCTTCTAAGCATGCCGTTTCCCCTCTCCTCCTGCACTTCCTGAATCCCTTCTAATGTGTTTGGATCTGGTGATTAATTAATTAATTAATCAGAATAGAGCTGGAAGGAACTTTGGAGGTCTTCTAGTCCAACACACACACACACACACCGCTCAAGCGTGAGACCCTATGCCATTTGAGACAAGTGGCTGCCCAGTCTCTTCTTAAAAACCTCCAGTGATGAAGCACCCACAACTTCTGTAGGCAAATAATTGGCAAATTATTTTGTCAATAAATATGCATTTCATTGGCAGAGGAACAATGTTCCCTCTAACATTGAAAATCACTGCGCGGCAGTTGGAAACTGCTGCGCGGCATTTTCTTTTCTGGAGGGACCGAACCGGCCTCCCTGGATGAAGAGTAAGCTGGTGGGCAGCAGCCTTTGATCTCGCTCTCCTCTCCCTAGCAGCGGAGCCCACCTGGGGAGGCAAGAGTTAAAGCCTCCACCTCTCTTCATTGAAGGCTCCTTTCCCCCACCCGCCACCCACCCCAATTGGCTGGTGATCAATGTTCCCTCTGACATAAGAAAACGCAGGGTGGCAGTTGGAAACCGCTGCGCGGCGTTTTCTTATCATGTGGGCGGCTGCGCAGCAGCGCAGCTTAGAGGGAACATTGCAGAGGAATACTGTTAGATAGTGTGAATGGAAGAGGCAGACAGAAGTGGCTTCAAAACAACAGCTCTTTATTTGGCAACTATTTAAAATTCAGCAAAGGCTCTGTCTGACAGCCAGCCCTTTTATAGGGAGCTGCCAGACAGACTCTAGCCAATCAGCAGTCAGTATTTTCCCTCCAGAATGGAGGACCTGACTGAAGCCTATGTGCTTCAGTCTGAGAATGTAACAAATACCATTACATTTTAGACCCCCCCCCCCAAAAAAAGTTCTTATAACCCAGATTCAAAATTCTGATGGCTGCACCGTTCTCTACAGTTATGTGATTTCATTTTAGGCACTCAGTAACCGGATCACGTTTTCAGCGTCACATCGTTGTGTGACTATAATTTACAACATTTTTGCCAGAAATTGGCATTTCCTTCCAGTTTCTGACCAAAAAAAAGCCTATTGCAGAGAACAGTTTCACTTAACAACCATGGTTTTTGCATTATAACCTCCACGTTTGCTTTACAAGTGCTGTGTTTGCTTAACAACGACCACAAAAAAGGTTGTAAGATCAGGCATGGTTACATCCACTTAACCTATGACAGGCACAACTGACAACCTTAATTTCAGGGTCAATTATGGTCATTAGTTGAGGACTACCTATAGGCTTTCATTGACCGCTATTCTAATGACCCACTGTACTTAATTATATAAAAGCTTTATTGTCATTAAATATACTTATGTCTATAAATTGCATTTCTGTATGTTATCATGATATTCTACAAAACACAAAAAATTAAAACAAATAAAACTGATTTATATTCCATATTCTATCAAACGGTATATAAATAATACAAAAATAACACGAATAATGTCATATTTACTTAAAGGGAGGTATAAGCTAGCTATTTTCATGAATCATCTGGCTTATACATTACTCTATTGACGTATGTTCCAATTTACATGTCCACCAACTATCTTTGTAATTTCCCAAATAGTATTTAAAAACCATGCTGACAAATTACCATGACCTTGACTACAATAAATATTTTCTTTAAAGCACTATTTAATGTAGGGACAGATCAGATAAGATAGATTTATGAATTTATGGTATTTGCTAGAGTTTATATTATATGTATGAAGCAATAAGCCGCTGTCCTTTTAGTCTTTCATTGTTTGCATTGTTTGTGATAAGCATTGTGTTTTCTTTTTATTGTTGTGAGCCGCACTAATATTTATATTGAAGGGAAACACTAATGGATAAATAGCATTTATAACATCATTATAGAAACCCAGATTGAAAGTTGTACATATTAATTTTGGATGGTCTAATACAAAGAATAACCGATAGAAGTACCACATGAAAAAAGTCTAACATTTTATTATTTGCAATGCAATGCATTTTACCAATAAAGCTCACCTATCCATTATACTACCAGGTCAAGCTTAGATTGAGCCTATCACAAAGAGACAGACTAAAAAGCTGAAATAGCTTTCTGCCCCAGGTGGTGAAAATTAGCTTGTATTAAGTCATTGCCGCTATTGCTGCTGCTGCTGTTTAATTTCTGGATGTTCCTCCGACCTAGACCAATAGCAGTTTGGGTGGATTATTGCATGGTGTTTACTTCCAAAATGAATGTGGACCTTAATTATTTCTACACAGAAAAATGTCACAACAGGTGTTCTCTGACTTTCTTCTCCTCCCTACTTTTCTTGCTTGTTAACACCTGTTTTGGGAGGGACGGGGCTATGCTGTATACAAGATACTGTTGTACGCCACCCAGAGTCCTTCGGGAGTTGGGCGGCCTATAAGATCGAACAAATAAATAAATAAATAAATAAATAAATAAATAAATAAATAAATAACTCAATGCATAAGGACAATACTACTAGCTTGAGAGCTAGAGCATGGCCCAATATGTAAATGATAGCCAGATATACTGTATACATTTAATTTCTTCCAGAATTTTGGGACTACAACTCCCTTCATCCACATTGCAGACTAAAGAGGACAAGCAAAATTTGGTGAGGGAGATATGGGTGATATGTATGTGTTGTGCCTAGAGGGCCCAAGATGAGAAGATTGGTTTACATTCTAAATCAGGGGTCCCCAAACTTGGCAACTTTAAGACTTGTGGACTTCAACTCCCAGAATTCTGGAAGTTGAAGTCCACAAGTCTTAATGTTGCCAAGTTTGAAGACCTCTGTTCTAAATGCAGAGGTAGAGAAACAAGCAATTCAGTGTGGAGCACAAACATAGATGACAGAGTCAATGTTTCCATATTATTTAAAGGAAAAACCAGTAAGACTCAAGCCTGTTCTGATAAAATTATTATTTATAATCTATTTATAATTATTATATAATTATAGTTATATAACAACATTCAGACTGAAGCCTACACTGATGCAATTAGGATGAGCACATAATTGGATTTATTTCATCTGGTAGGTACACTCAAACCTTCTAAGTGTGTGAATTTTTTCTACAACATACTTCCCCAATCAATAAAGGAGAGTATTTGTAGCTCAGGGTTGAAATGAGGAGGGCTTGGTGCTCTCTCTGAGCTTGGTTGTTTTCTTGCAAATGTCTCATTACCCACACTAGGTAACATTATTAGTTTTAGTCTCATTTCCTCGATCCTTTGAGTGAGACTCTGAGATATTAGATCTTCTGTGTATGTGTAAAGCATGTCCTATGGCACTAAACCAGGGGTCTCCAACCTTGGCAACTTTAAGACTTGTGGACTTCAATTCCCAGCAAAGCTGGCTGAGGAATTCTGGGAATTGAAGTCCACAAGTCTTAAAGTGGCCAAGGTTGGAGACCCCTGCACTAAAATGCTAACTCCATAATGAACTACAATTTGTGTGTGATTTCTTTTCATATCTTATTTATTGAACAAAGGGAATGTCACCACTGTCCAAAACCGGATGTCTCTCCATGGATACATGTGGCTGTTTGCACTGGTTCTAAACTTTGCTTTTATTCTGAAAAATTGCTTCATTTAAAAAGCTATACTTTTTTCCCCACTAGTTACTCAATATTTTCACAAAATCCAGGAACAGAAGGACAAAGTAGCTGCACACTATGTTCTAACAGACAGCATTAGAAGTTGCCTATACTAAAGCATGTTCAGTTATTGTGTATACAATATTTAATACTGAAGATATAAATTTGTCTTCCTAAATCTAACGTTCTCCAGTTTCGGTGATTTGCACCACTGGCTGTGAAAATTCTTAGAGCTGCAGTCCAATACAGGGCACAACTATATTCAGACATAATTCCTGCCCCAAACCAAGCCAGCTAGGTTTCTTTAACCCAGAATAAAGTCAGCCAATTTAATAGTCAGCCAATTTAAGATGCACCAAAAATAACAGAACTCAGCCTGAAAGGAAACACATTACCCCATAATTGAGCTTGCAATTTATTTGAATTGACAATACTAAATGTTGCATGAGATAAGCCTCCTTAGGAGCCAAGACATCCTGGGCAAAAAAAATACCCAGGATATACTGTATAACGAGACTGGCTATATGGCTTGTTGTTTGTTAACTTAGATGGGTTAACAATATTATATATATTTGAGTTCAGCTGTTCAAATCTCACCGGCTCAGGGTTGACTCAGCCTTCCATCCTTCCGAGGTAGGTAAAATGAGGACCCAGATTGTTGGGGGCAATGTAAATATATACATTGCTTACTAGTGTAAACCGCTTAGAGAGTGCTTGCACTATGAGGCAGTATATAAAATATCACTAATAATAATAAATAATAAAAACCATAGCAAGTATGTGTTGTTGGGGAATGCTGGACTGTAAGCAGTTAACAACCCATATTGTTAACAACAATAAGCATATATTGTTATAATATATATACTTATATATTGGAAGGATGGAAGGCTGAGTCAACCCTGAGCCGGTGAGATTTGAACAGCTGAACTCAAATGATCAGT
Organism: Diadophis punctatus similis; assembly: GCA_023053685.1. Classification (NCBI taxonomy): domain Eukaryota; kingdom Metazoa; phylum Chordata; class Lepidosauria; order Squamata; family Dipsadidae; genus Diadophis; species Diadophis punctatus. Next base: position 54,960,103 of record JALIGW010000006.1, on the reverse strand, counting down.
AGCCTGCAGTACTGCTCTCTAACCGCTGCACCACCTTTTATTTTATTATTTTATTATTTTATTTATTTATTTGTCAAAACATGTACAAGATAGCAGGTATGGTATAAACATAAACAAAAGCAAGGTAGGCTCAGGTAAATTTGGACAATAGGACAGTAAGACAGGGACGGTAGGCACAATGGTGCACTTATGCACGCTACTAAGATTCCACCATCAAAAGTCCTTCTGGTTCTTTGGTAGAACATTCTGCCATTGACATGACCGCTAAAGTTAGAGCTGCAATAAAATGAGCCAGTGTGGTCAGCGGATGCCAGCTCTTCAACTTTGCCAGTTCTTCCTCCCAACCACAGAGGAGAGGAGGGGAGAGAAGAAAGAATAAAATACTGTAAATGGAGAGAGCTATGAGAAGTCTACTTTCCGCCTTATCTGTAGCCTTTGACCTTTTCAGCAGTTGACTAAAATTCTTAAAAAGGAAAAAAAATGAATCAATTGCTAAGGAAAACCAAATCGAGACTTTTGGCCCCTACTTCCCTAAACTTGGAAGTAGAAACCGAGAAGGCTGGGTGGAGTTTCTAGCGCTAAGGATGCAGGGCAAAGGGCGGGATGTCTCCATACCTGGTTGTAGCGCAGGTGCGCCAGCGATCCCGGGGCCAAGAACTCGCTGAGTTTCTGCCGGGCGCCCAACTTCTGCAGCATCTGGCCCATCTGCTCGCTCGAGAGGCTCCGGTTCCCTCCGAAGACGGCGAAGAGATCCTGAGCGAAGGGCCCTCCGACAGACGCGGGCGCCGTTGTCGTTGCTGCTGCTTCTTGGGCGCCGGTAGAAATGAAGACGCCAAGGGCCAGAGCCGAGACGGCGGCCAGGAGCGTCCGAGCCACGAGGGGAGACATCGCCGGCAAGCGCGCGAAGAGGCGAGCGCGAAGGGAAGACGAAGCACACGGAGCGGTGAAACCAACCAGCCGAAGAAGGCGCCGTGCCTTCGGGGCGGACGGCAAGCGGGAGTGAGCCTTCCTCGGGCACTCAGACTTCGGCACCGCTGCAGGTGGAGGCCGTTTTCTTCCCTCCCTCTTGGGCAGGGACAAGGGCCCTTCCCCGGACGTTCCCCAAATCCTATCCCGGAAGGGTGTAGGTAGGAGAAGCTGGCTCAGCCCAAAAGATCTTCTCTTCAGTCCCGAGGATGGCAAGCTCACGCAGCTCTTCCTGTAACAGGAGTGGGGGAGACCAAGGGCAGAGAAGGTGTCAGAAACCTCTTAACCTCAACCCTACAAGGTCCCTTCCAACTCTGTTAATCTGTATCTATCTCTTGCCCATAAAGGGTACGTTGGACTACAGCTGCCATGATCTCCAAATTGCTTGCCCAACCAGGAGGGCAATATTGTCAGGAGGTTATGAAGGACTGCATTGTTCATTGATACACACACACACACACAAACACACACATATATATATATACACAAAGACACACACACACACACATATATATACACACACACACATATATATATATATATTCATATATATATACACATACACATACATATACACATACATATACATATATATACACATATACATATACATTACACATACACACACATACACACACACACACACACACACATATATACATATATATATACACACACATACATTTACATATACATATACACACACACACACACACACACACACACACATATATATATATATATACATATACATTACACATACACATACATTACACATACACATACACATACATTACACACACACACACACACACACACACACACACACACACACATATAGTGCAACCAAGGATTGCATTGGCTTTTTTGGCTGCTGCCGCACACTTCTGGCTCATATTTAAGTGATTGTCTGCTAGGACTCCAAGATCTCTCTCACAGTTACTGCTATTGAGCCAGGTTTCACCTAAACTGTACTTGTACATTTGGTTTTTCTCGCTTAAGTGCAAAACCTTCCCTTTTTCTCTACATTGAATTTCATTTTGTTACATAAGGCCCAGCATTCAAGTCTGTTGAGATCAGTAGTGGGTTGTAAATTATGTTGCTACTGGTTCGTGCGCGCGCTTGTGCGCGTGTGCAACACTTCTGTGCATGCGCAGAAGCTTCTGCACATGCACAGAAGCGTCCCAGGTGGGTGGGCGGAGCGTCCTGCTGCCGCTGCTACCGGTTCGCAGAACTGGGCCAAACCGGGAGCAACCTACCGCTGGTTGAGATCCATCTGGCTCTTAAGCCTGTCTTCTGGGGTATTGGCTATTCCTGCTAGTTTAGTGTCATCTACAAATTTAATGAGCTCCCCTTCTATTCCCTCATCTAAATTGTTTATGAAGATGTTGAAGAGTACTGGGCCTAAAACAAAACTTTGGGTTACCCCACTGCTTACTTTCCTGAAGATGTAGTTCTATTACATCTGTAGATATAATTCCATTAACTTGTTGTTGCTGTTGCTGTTGCTGTTGTTGTTGTTGTTAATTTGAAACTCAGCACTGCCAGTAATAAAGGAAAAACTCATTTCCCAAATCAGGCCATAATTCCATTTACTCTATATTGACTGGCACACCTATTTGAACTTCAGTATCTCTTTCTTAACCATCCCAGAAACTTAAAATGAAATCTGGCATATAAAGAATAAGACTATTATTGAGCAATTCTGTTTCCTATTGAGCTGGACTAAGATCACCTTCTGTTTGATAACAACGCTCTTCTGTTTTTCACTAGAGAGGGAATGTTTTTCTGGTTATATGCAGCTCAGATTTTCTCTCTCTTTAAACCAAAGATGACCCAGCTAAATAAACTTTGCTTGGTTCACGTATCACAATAATCCATGGTTTTGTTCACTTGTTTCTGTGAACGTCGTAATAATCTGGTTCACATCTAATGCTACATCCAGGGTGAGCAACATTTGGCTACAGGTCTAGAGAGGTCATTAGCATCTGATAAGATCCCAGAATAACATTATGTCCATTACAAAAACATTGCACAAAGGTAATGGTAATAATTGCATAAATTGTGCAAAGACAAACATATCACTGGTTCTCCTTGCCCCCTTCTCTCCTGCAGATATCTATGCCCAAGTCCCTTATTGTGGCCACAGTCTTCTCTGACCACAATGCCTGAAAAGCAGCTGTATGATTTTCTTCATTATGTGGCAAGAAATACTCAAAACTGTAATTCAAGTACTACAGTAGGTTTAGCATGGTTCAAAATCAAATATCAAAATTCTTCTCCACAATCCAATAAACCTTAAAAATATTGGGTCCATCTACACAAATCCATACAAATTTTGGATGGATTAGTGGTAAGCCAAAACTAAATGAATTATGTCATAGCACAATTTATTTTGCGACTTTATACTGAAGTTATTGTACAGAATTGTCCTATCCCCGAACTTCATTCTGGATTAAGAGAAGCCATAGTTGAGTATGATTGGATCGATCTTAATATCTGTATCAAGTATTTCCAAGCTTTAAGTTGCTAGGAACGAGTGTTAGATAAGCAGAGCTTGTATAGAAGAATAGAACAATATTAACAATATCAACCTAGCCTAGCATCTTTTTCCATTGTTGATGCCTCCAGGAAGCTCAAAAACAAGCGTATCAGTAACAATATTTTTCTGTTTTCTTTCTTTTATCATTTGGTATGTAGAGATGCCCATCCCTCAAACTCGGAGCTTCTCAGAGTTCCAATTAGCTACTGTGTCTAGAAGCTCCTGAGTAAACTATCTTCTTCTTGTTTTTAAACAGTAAGGACTTACTGTAGCTTCTTTCACAATTCAAAATATATGGACAGATAACTCACACAGTGTATCTTTGAAGGTTATGTGGATTATTAATAATTTTTTAATTGTTTATCTGTTACTGAGATTTATATACCTGTCAGTTCCCAAGAGAATCTTACAAATATATTTCTTCTGCAAAATAAATAATTAAAAGAAAAAGAGAGAAGAAAGAAAGAGAAAGAAAGAAGGAAGGAAGGAAGGAAGGAAGGAAGGAAGGAAGGAAGGAAGGAAGGAAAAAGAAAGGAAGAAAGAAAAGAAAGAAAGAAAGAAAGAAAGAAAGAAAGAAAGAAAGAAAGAAAGAAAGAAAGAAAGAAGAAAGAAGAAAGAAAGAGAAAGAAGGAAAGGAAGGAAGGAAGAAGAGAGAAAGAGAAAAAGAAAGAAAGAAGAAAGGAAGGAAGGAAGGAAAGAAGGAAGGAAGGAAGAAGAGAGAAAGAAAAAGAAAGAAGAGAAAGAAAGAAAGAAAGAAAGAAAGAAAGAAAGAAAGAAAGAAAGAAAGAGAAAGAAAGAAAGATCACTCCATAACCATAACAATGGTTCTTAGCCATTATATTCTGTTGTACGCCGCCCTGAGTCCCTAGGGAGTAGGGCGGCATATAAGAACAGCAAAATAAATAAATAAATGACAGCCTCAAGGAAATAATTTTAGCAGCAATAGTTACTTATTGCTCCAGGCCTTCTGGAACACCCGAATCCTGGTTGGTTTCTTGAATGCTCACACTACCACTACGGGTTGTCGCAAAGGTGCTTTTTCAAAAGGCATGAAAACACAAGTAAACACAATAATCCTTAGGATGAAGATTTCATTTGTTCTACCGCTATCAGATTCTTTTCTAGTCTATTCAAAGACGTGAAGGACACTTGCGTTTGTCACTCAAGGGAAAACAAAGCCGGAATAGCACCTTTTGTGCAAAAATCTCTTCAGGTTGCCTTTTTTAAGGTAAAGGAATTAGAGACATTTTAATTATTGTTGTTACTGCTAACTAAAGCAATATGTAGCTAAGCATTAACCTTATTTGGAAAAAAAAGTGAAATGCAGTCATGGGCTGCAGAGGGATTGGGGCACAGCTTGGGCTTTGCAGATGGTAAACAATAGTTTGCTGGAGCTTGGCTCTTGCTTTGAAATGTCAACATCTGAACACGAAATCTGAAAGAATCTGCCAAGAAAACAGTGGGATCATCGGGCAGTTGCCTTTATCAACTTCCTGAGTAAATGATATATATTATTAGAGCATGAGTTTATGGAGTTATTTTTAACTTCCAGGTATGCCTACAACGGATCTTTAAAATTGTCCAACATATCTATAATGTTTTATTTATCCACATGAGAGATACTGGCAATAACTACACACGAGAGCACAACCCACACATTGAGTGTCAGCATTCTAAAACTCTCCTAGAGTCTTTTGATCTTTTACCCAAAAGGCTCTTTTTCAACCCAATAAACATGATGTGTTCCTTAGCAAGAGACAATAAAAATGCTGTTTCTCAAGACAATCTCATTAAGGCTGTCTTTTTTTCTTAGCACAGTTTCTGGCCTCCAATTATTGTAGAAATACCCCCCATAGAAATACCTCCACAGAAGTTTTATTTATAATTACATAGCCTGTGTATATATGTTTACTTTCTCATGTTCTCATCATATGCTAAATAAATAATAAATTGTAGATGTTAAGCAACAGTATTCAAAAATCAGGAGGAGTCTGGAAGCACCTTTCCAGACTAACATATTTTATAGAAATGCATAAGCTTTCAAGAGCCACTTCTCATTTCACTTCATCTTCAACTGATGATCCTACATCAGTTTAGACATCCGTTCACCTCTTCTGATTTTGCCCAATAAAAAGATGTTTAGTGATCTCTGAGTGGGGGAGATAATGCTACAGCATCTTACATTTATTTTAATGAACAGCTACATTACGTAGGTTTGGAAATCCACGCACAGCCCTCTATTCGTTCAACCATCTCTTAGGAAAAAAGAAAGCAAACAGGAACTTTCCAGGGCCAAATATTACTTACAATGGGAAGACGGTAAGAATGCTTTCTCTGTTCTGCCACACAGTAATTACATTCAGCTCTCTCCATTCATTCACAAACATCTGTGTTGTCTAGTCTTTCCATCACTTTCATAATACTTTCTGCTTCTATTTCCCATTGTAATGGGCAGGAGAGAACAACACTTATTCCTTACTCACCTTGCCCTGTCTCTGGTTACTCCAGCAGTCCCTCAGAATTAACACTGTTGCTTCCTTGAGAAGTAACACAGGTTGTCGTTCAGCAGCTATATGGTGCCAGATAACTTGAGGCACGTGCAATTTCTAGGATCAAAGATCAGCCACTATATGCTCCTCCCAGCTGTGGTTTTAGCCCTCTTTTTGTTCCATAAAACACAGCCAAATTGAATGAGGCACTAAAATAATTCCTGCTGCTAACTCAGCTGCTACAGACCCTTGTTCTGCACAGTAAGCAGTATACAATTATGCTTGAAGCTTGCCTTGAGAAGTAACTGATTTGTTTTCTGTGTAAGCAAAGTTATAGAAGCAGTTCGGCATAACAGTTAGAATATAATTTTCTTACATTCCACTGACGTTGGCTTCCATTAAGGTCTTCACAGTTCCTCTTCCCCTCATAATTTTGTTTCTTTTTGGCTGGTATAGATAAAAGGCACACAACTGGAGAAACTCTCTTGTGTGTGCCACCATTTAAACTGTCAGTAGTCTGAAAGTTTCCCTTGTAGATCCTGCTTGTTTCTAGTAAGTTCTCCAAAGGAAGTTCCATGGATCAGGCGTCTGCAGCCTTGGCAACTTTAAGACTTGTGGACTTCAACTCCTAGAGTTCCTCAGCCAGCTTTGCAGGCTGAGGAATTCTGGGAATTGAAGTCCACAAGTCTTAAAGTTGCCAAGGTTGGAGACCCCTGCAATGGATCATTAGAGAATGAAACCCTGTCCATATTGTATAGATTCAAGCGAAGGGGACTTATGTTTGATAAGTTCAGTAAGATTTATACCAAGTGAAACTATAAACTCACTTCTTGAAAAGTTTCAAAAGGAGGAAACTCAGATTTTTCAATCCACCCGAAAGTTTAGATATTGAACTGAGTATGTAAGTGTTTTGCAAAACTATTCTGTATCTTTAAAAAGGAATTAACTTTTTATAAGTTAAACGCTATGAGTGGTATGTGGGTAGAGCTAAAATGAACCTTTCTTTTCATGTACTCTAAACTTGTACTGTAAACTAAATTAATAAAATATAGTTTATATCAGTAGTGGGTTCTAAAACCTTTTACTACTGGTTTGCGCGCGCACTTACACACGTGTGACACTTCTGCGCATGCGGGCAGGTGGGCGGAGCCTCCTGATGCCGGCGCTACCGGTTCACAGAATCGGGCGGAACCAGGAGCAACCCACCGCTGGTTTACATCATTCTTTTCCGTTCAGAAGAATTCACTAAATTACAATTTTTGTGAATAGTTTTGCAGGTCATCCAAGGACTGCACACAAGGCTTGGGGAACTGCATATACCGTTGTTGTATTTCAGGTTATTCATCTCAGGTTTGAATAAGATGCTAATCTTAAGTAGCCAACTTAAGCAGCTGGCAGTAGGAATTGAATTTCCCTTCTGCAACATTTTCGTCTTACTTACTAGTTTACTTTTTCACTCCAGGTTTTACGCACAGATTCTTTTGTATGTTGTAATTTGACTCATCGTAGCTATGGAGAACTTCCTCATACTTACAAAATTTCCTGGAAAAAAATACCAGACAAATCATAAGGAGAACACTGATATTTGCATAGAAAGCTCTCTTTTTTTGGTACTTCTAGGACTTCAGACTAATGAAATCTGCAAGAAACTGGCAAACCAGCACTTTTCAGCCCCTTTTCTGACAAGGAAAAACATTTTGGGAAGAGAAACAGGTGTATTTAGATGATTCAGTTGATGACTGTACCTGAATTTAGCTCTTGTACTTCAGTCTAATAAATCAAATTTAGAAATGTCCTGGGATGGACAGAAAGCTAAGAAAGAATAATAACAGTCTAAGTACAGTAGTCCTCGACTTATGACCACAATTGAGCCCAGAATTTATTGTTGCTAAATAAAAAAATTATTAAGTGAGATTTGTCCCATTTTACAACGCTTCTTGCCACATTTGTTAAGTGAATCACTGCAATTGTTAAATTAGTAACATGGTTGTTAAATGACTCTGGATGTCCCATTGACTTTGCTTGTCAGAAGGTCGCAAAATGGGATTATGTGACCCCGGGACACTGCAACCGTCATAAATGTGAACCAATTGCCAAGTGTCTGAATTTTGATCTGTGACTATAAGGATGCCACAGCGGTCATAAATGTGAATAAGAATCACAAGTCACTTTTTTCAGTTCCATTGTAACTTTGAACAGTCACTAAATGAACTGTTGTAAGTCGAGGACTACCTTTATAGTGAACAGAGCAAGAACATTTAGTTCAATTTAAAACTATGGAAAGATTTGTCCATCAAGCATTCTTCGTTTATTCATCTGTAAATATGGGAACAATTCATCAAAATGTAAACCTTTAAGGTTTTGAAATATGTAGTCTAGAATAAACCTCAGATGGTGATTCCACTATCTTGTACTTTATGGGCAACTGATTCTCAATATCACTTGCAATTTCAATGAAGTCATTTGCAGCTACAGGAATACAGTCTGTGTTTGCATAATGCTGAAAAGTTCAACTCCTGGGCAATTCCAGTCAGAATTATCTTTTTCCAATCCGCTGCAGAATGAAAATCCGTTTCTGACTGGGAGGTTGCCAAAGATTTGCCTCAAGTACTGATATTTCCTCTCTCCCCTTTTCCCCTTCCAATAGTTAGGATAATTTTTAAGCAGCACCTTATTTAAAAAAGAAAGAAACGTCAAATAAGCCCAAGAAGATCTTCTGTAGTATATACAGCACTGAAACTTAAGAGCAATGTATCGGTGAAGTCAGCAGTATGTTCCCCAAATAATTTATTTATTTATTTATTTATTTATATTTATTTATTTATTTATTTATTTATTTATTTATTTATTTATTTATTTATTTATTTATTTATTTATTTATTTATTTATTAATTAGTGATATTTATATACCGCCTCATAGTGCAAGCATTCTCTAAGCGGTTTACACCATTAAGCAATGTATATATTTACATTGCCCCCAACAATCTGGGTCCTCATTTTACCTACCTCGGAAGGATGGAAGGCTGAGTCAACCCTGAGCCGGTGAGATTTGAACAGCTGAACTCAAATGATCAGTCAGCTAAAGTAGCCTGCAGTACTGCTCTCTACCTGCTGCGCCACCTCGGCTCTATTTATTTTTTATTTTTTATTTTTGTCATTTTTGTTATTTATTTATTTATTTATTTATTATTATTTTTGTTGGTAATATACATAGATATAACATTGTTTATATACATAAGATGGGTACTGATTATCTCCCATCATCTTATTTTACAGTGAATATAAATCATACAATATAGTATAATCTTGTCAAGAACTAGTAGGAATCTAACAAGTTAATATGTGGAAAACCTATCAAAAGTACATCTTTAAAGTTCAGCAGTTCTGGCTCTAAGTCTAAAAGTCTTCCTATTTGCCCTGAAATTCTAAATCAAGTTGTCTCTTGGATACATGAAGGCGCTAATATGTGTAATCATGTTATTGACCCACTCCTGGTGTCGCCCTTCTGGGTGTTCTTTTTCTGATCAATTTCTGATGTACTGGTACTAAATGACAAGGTCTGAATGGATCTCTGTTTTTATTCATCTCGATGTGAATAATAACTTCCCACTCACATTTGTTACCTCAGGCAAAGGGGGTCTGAAACCACAGTATAGAAGTATGCTTCTTGCATTCAAATAGACCCAAGAACAGCTGTCTTCAGGCTATCAAGTATAAACACAGTAAGTCCTGTAATGTGAGGCAACAGCAGGCAAGATGTCCACCTGGCACTCCATCTACTGTACAGTGAACCCTCGTTTTTCACGGGGGTTACGTTCCAAAAAGAACCCGTGATAGGCGAAATCCGTGAAGTAGTAACCTTTATTTTTTTTACAATTATTATACAATGAAATACTCCATAATACATTGAAACCAAAGAACAAAACCTTTTTACAGGCCCAAGCATTTGTTTAACAAATAAATACACGAGTCCAGGGGTGAAATCCCCCCGGTTCGCTCTTACCTGTTGGTCGCCGCACAGCCCAACAACCTGGTGGCATTCGTGGCGCGGGGCTTCCCCCGCCCGCTTCCCCCGCCCGCCTGTACGCCGGCATCTGCGTTCTTTTGCCCTCTGCGCAAGCAGAACGCTTTGCGCATGCGCAGAGGGCAAAAGAACGCAGATGCCGACATCCAGGAGAGACTGTTTAGCTAATCAGAATGCAGAACACAATGAACGATGCAAATCCGTGAAGCAGCGAGACCGTGAAAGGTGAACCGCGATATAGCGAGGGATCACTGTATACATTTAGGCAGAAATGTGTAAAAGTCTTTTCTTGCCTCCTTATATGTTTCTTGACTTTGTCTTCTGAGTTTCAATCAAGTTGGCACATTCTAGGTTCCTTCAATTAAACAATGCCTTCCATTGGGACCCAAGAAATATGTCTTCTCGGTTCCAGTGCCTGCCCTCTGGAACAAGGTTTGCCCCAAAATTCAAATGCCTCAACGTTCTGATGTTTTGAAAGGCCCTGAAAACTTAGCTCTTCACCCAGCTATGACTGATGTCTCTTTCCTTCCTTCTTCTTGTTCCCATCTAGGTATGTTTTCTCTACCATTATTATTATTATTATTATACAATTGTATCACAGCGGCCAGTTGTTTCGCCGGATTTGGCATTGATTACTAGTCGAGCCCCACCCAGGGGCCTAGGAAGTCGTAATGTATTTTCGAAGTATATGTGCGGAACCGAGCAGTGCGGCTTTCTGCATTTGACTGATGGTGATTATTATTATTATTATTATTATTATTATTATTATTATTATTATTATTATTATTATTACTATTATTATTATTATTATTATTATTATTATTATTATTATTGTTGTTGTTGTTGTTGTTGTTGTTGTTGTTGTTGTTGTTGTTGTTGTCTCCTTGTTTTAAATATTTTTATTAATTTGTAAACTCACCAGGAATCAGGCGGCATATACATTTATATTATTATAGTTGGCTGCACGATTAGCCAGATGTTTAGACTTTGCTCTGAGGTAAACAGGCATTAGATTCTAGCATTAATCTATGTATTTAATTGCATGTTAGGCCAAGTTAAAAATAGTTGTTAATGTAGCATTAACATCGTTCTTTTTCAGTCTTAAGAAATATTTTGCTTTGAATACATTACCTCAATAAGCCTTCCAAAAATCATTTCTGCTAGGCTACTATTATGATCTCAATAGTGTAGTTAATTTTTTGGACTGAAGCAACAATATAGCACCTGGTCTAAAGCCAGGGCTAAAACAAGATTGAGCCAAGAATCTCCCACTTCTGAGTTCTGAGTAATCCGGTGCCTATTTAAGCAGACGTATGTCCAGTGTAGCTTATTTGTACATAAATTGGCTGAGAATTGCCATGTTAAGTATTATATACTATTTGTGTGTTGCAGAGATTAATAGGAGTAGTTGTAGTAGCATTCGTAGTCAACCGACAGCCTAATTACAGTGTTCTAATTTTTTTACAAAGTAACCGCTTCACTAACCTTGGTTTTCTCTTTTTCGTTCAACATTCTATCTTCTGATCTGTCTATTCAACCACTATATTTAAACAGTGAGATTAGCTCATGAATTCTTCTACCACAATAAATTGGTTACCCTTTAAGACATTTCAGACATGTTTTCTGAGGCATATCCGTCAGAAAACTTGCATGGAAACCTACATCCATAAGTTAATATATGTTCTTCTAGGAAACATTTTTAGGGTGGTGGTTTATCGAAAGTGAGAGAAAAAACTGAGCTGAGCAAAGAAAGAAAAAAGCTAAGGGTCAAAAAGTGCTAGAAGGAGGGCATAGAACAGGGAACACTCAAAATAGTTAAATGCATTATAAAAAGTGAAATACCCAACACATTTCAAGGGTGTGAAGTTACAGATTTCCTAGTAAAGCAATGTCTCTCCATGAGAAAGGCAACATAAACTAATTAACATGATACTTTCTCCTCATTTTATAATCTTAGACACAATCTGTCTCCAATACACATAAACCAACATTTGCAAGGTCTTATATTTGTTGTACATTTAGGTGGCAATTACTTGTTTAATGGTTTCACTTACGCACTTTTGTAACATAAAATAATATAAGTGAGTTAAACAAGCTTTATGTGGAAATAACAATAATGTACTTCCTTTTTCAAAATATTCGCTGGGAAGGAATCCGCAATCCACCCTCCCACAAGTGCTCGTACATGTCAGATATAATACTTCAGAGTCGTTTTGCTAGAAGCAAGAAATATCTTTGTAGCAGAGTCTGGATGTAATGATCACACTTAGTTTGGGGGTAAGGTAAAATCTATTAGTTGAATTTAATTCAGACTCATTGTCTACTTGTGAATTTTGGAGTGCAATTAGCATATTTGTATTTCAGGAGTAGTTCACAGCGATTTTATTGTTGTTGTTTTGTTTTGTTTTGTTTTGTTTTCTTCTACAATCAAACATGACCCAATAAATGGCAGCTAAATAATCAGGCAGTGTGTGAAACTTCCAAGCATGAACTGGAGCCAAACAGTAATGATGAAATCAGACAGGCTAAACCAGACCTTCTAGATATAATCTGAAGGATGCATTTCTCTGACAATAAACGCTAGTCAAAAACTAGTGTGTATATGTCTCTCAGTGTTGTGCGTACAATTTAAGCAAGAGAAGTACTGCAACTAACATACAAATAATTAATGTAATAACTAAGCAAATCATTACTTACAAAGGATCAATGGAAAAATAAAGTAGGAGTGCTATATATTTATCTAGTATACAAACCTGTCCTGTATAGTTTGGGACCTGTTTGAGGTAATGTTTAATGTACTAGGCTAGACAATGGATGACTATGATTTTTACTCACCATCTAAATCAGGGATGTCAAACTCAAGGCCCGGGGCCCAGATCCGGCCTGTGGGATACTTAGATCTGGCCCGTGGGCCTGCCCTGGAAACAGCAAAGGACCGGCCCATGGTGCCTCTGCCAGCAAAAACGGAGCTTGGGGGGCCATGGGGGGCCCTTCCGAGCTCTATTTTCACTGGCAGAGGGTTGCAGGAGGCTGTCACAGGCAAAAACGGAGCTCGGGAGGCTATTTTCGTTGGCAGAGCACTCGGGCCACCACAGGCGCCCTCAACACAAGTGACGTTGAGCTGGCCACACCCATCCTGGCCAGGCCCACCCTGGCCCCCTGAAGTCAAACACAACCCTCTCAATGAAATAGAGTTTGACACCCTGATATAAATTATGAATATGAATTATTGTGCCATTAATTGATTTTAAATTTATAATTGTGTCTGGTATGTTTGGAGCTCTAACATGGAAAATGAGCAACTTGGTCTTCTGATCCAAAATTTGCATTACTATAATCCATAAATTGATTTGAAACTTCTCCTCCTCCAACAGCCCTGTGAGGTAAATCGGTTGAGAAAGAGAGATACTCTTTTTTTCCTGTAGGGATTACTGCCTGGCCCAAATTGAATGCTCTGGGGGGGGAAAAAACCACAGCTAAATGCTATGTAAATGTTTATCAGCAGCTGGGTAAATTAAATAGATGATGAAATCCATATGGAAGATGGCTACTAAAAGCTCAGGAACAAGATTTTCTAGTGTGTGACTGAAACAGGGGTGGGTTCTGGCTTACCTCGATGCTGGTTCACTGCTTGACGTGCCATGTGGGTGCGCCCACGCGTGCATGCGCAGTGCTAAAAACCCAGATTCTGCACATGTGCAGAAGCAAAAAAACTAGCTGCTGTGCATGCGCAGAAGCGAAAAACAAGATGGCGCCGCCGAGAGAACCAGTTCAGGGGTGTGGCAGGCCTGGGTCGCTGCCAGTTCTAGCGACCCAGGCCGCCAAGTTACTAGGTTCCATAGAACCGGTCCGAAATGGGAGGAACCCACCTCTGGACTGAAATATAGAATAGAATTTCAGGTTGCATTCTATAGATTTAGTAAACTCATCCTCCAGAGCCTTGATCACAACAGTGTTTAAACCCATTGTAATTATATGAGTTCTATGTTTTGTTCCCAACTCTAGAGGACTGAGGGAATGGCCTTGAAAAACAGGTGGAAGAGCTGCTACCAAAGCAATGGCCAGATAAAAGGGATCTGAGCCCAGGCCAAGAATGTAATGTGAGTAAACATCTCAGGCAAGCCTCTCTTGCACAAAAGTAAAGGAAGGAAAGAGAAAAACACATTCAGACTTGTTTGATTCTGTTACTGAATTTATAATAGAAGTAGTACTGACCTACATGGTACTGGTTTCCTAATCTGGTCTGATACCAGCAATGTGTGTGTTTATTATTCCATTGTGATATTTTTCCATATTGAGAGGTTTATAATTCTTGTTAGATACCCAGAATCACTGAGTAAATAAATACATAACAGAGCATCTGTAGTTGCTGTGAAAATAGCCTGCTATAAGAACTTGTGTCTTGCCTTGCATAAAAGCACTTGTGTATATATTCTTATGTTAATAAGGCTGGTTAATCTTACTAGATATAGGTAGTCCTCGACTTAGAACCATTCATTTAGCCACTGTTCTAATTTACAATGGCACCAAAAGTGAGTTACAATGAGTCCTTGTATTTATGACTATCACATGTGATCAAAATTTGGGTGCTTGGCAGCCAAAAATTCTGGTCCCAATTGTGGTGGTAATTCAAGCACTACCTTAACTAGACAAATTAGGTATGAGATGGAACTACCACATCTAGGCTGCAAAAATCTACTTAAAAGCAAGAAAGAGTTGCTGTTTGATGTCTTTTGGGCCCGGTCCTGGGAGAATCCAGGTCTTTAGACAGAATTCCACACAGGATAATCAAGATAATATTTATCATTCAATTAATAATGTTTTTCTTGAGAAACAAATGTCCATCTTCATGTGATTTCTTCACTGATTTCTTAAAACTCAAAACTGATATTTAGCCAAATTAACTTATTGACGTAAATGAATGGATATACAAGTAGACACTTCAACAGCAGACCACATCTAACATTCTGGCTGAATGGAAAAAATGCATTGTGGGGAGCTATGCTATAACAATTTTGCTGGCAAATAATCAATTTTATTATTTACATCTGCATAATTATTTAGTGATCTAAGGCTGACTTACCTTTTGTTAAAATTTCATACAATTTATCAGAAAGTATATGTAAAATGATTTTCCAAAATCAATGTCCATCCCCGGAACTGTACATTCTATATGTAGAAAAAAAATAAAGTAACAAGATATTGAAAATAAAAAGTGAATAAAAAGCTAATACAAAATGCAGAAGAGCACTTTTCTAAGATTACGTAGTTCAAGGACATAAAATACTACTGTGTTTCCCCAAAAATAAGCAATAGCCCAATTTCCCCTGAAAATAAGCCCTAGTCCAATTTTCACACCTGTGCCTAATATAAACCCTATCCTGAAAATAAGCCCTCGTTAAGCCCGATCCACAATCTGGTTGTATGAGGTGGGGCAAGGCGCAGGTGAAAAAAATCAAGCTAGGGCGGAGTGGGGGTTTGGAGGTGCCCCACGCGCCCCGCACCCGTTTACCACAAGGCTCATCGCACTGGTAGAGCTGCTCTCGGAAGGACGCCACGAGGTACAAAATCAGTTTTCCACAATGGGCAACCAGATATCTCTGTAAGTCTCAAAAGCAGAACATGAATGCACCACAAGAGTTTGCTTGATGGGTAATAGATGGCAGTTGCCATATATGGTACATGCATCAACACGGCAGTTGTTATTTTGCTTAAAACATGACTGCTATGCAAAAACATACCAATCCACCCTTTTGTACAAATACTAACAAGCTGGCTTTTGCAAGCATAAAATGGTGGCTAATCTGTTGGAGCACGCAAAAATATGCCAGCCTACACTGTCTCTATTTCTTTGTGCCCATCCCACAGAAATGTCAGTGCAACATTCACAGGCATTCATAGTATCTGTGAAACTGGGGTGCAACAGAACCAACTAGGCTAATAGCCATCCACATTGTGCATTCATTTAAAACAATCACTACATAATTTCATGAAAACCATTTTCATTTAATTCTGTGTGGGAGAATTATTTGATTTTGATAGTCCTGAATCTTCCCTAAAGTCACTTAATTGAATCCTAGGTTGTAATGTTAAGAAAGATGGGAGGAAACTCATTTCCACTTTTTCTACACCATGTTATTTCTACACTTATGAAATGCATTTCATCAATGGTGTTTAAAAACAGTTCCATTCCTTCCCACTCAAAAGAAAGTGCTATAATCAGGACACTGCAATAATGTACACAATGAGGAAACAGTGAGTATGTCTATGGTTTGAAGAAGGAGGACATTTCAATTGCCTTTTAATAGTTTGAGAAGTGTTCTCCTTGTTACACACTCCATCAGGCTATACATAGAGCAGGAAAAACCTACCGACCCAAATGTTCTTCTAAATGACAGAAAAGCATTATTTGTCTTCCTTCCTGAAAGAATGTAACAACTTTTACAAAGTTCTCTTATTCATAGTAAAAGAATGTAAGCACCTTTTTTTAAAGTTATAGTTTTAAAGTTATAATTGAAGAAAGCTTTAATTCACAGGGACCTGTTCAAGAAGTTTATTTATTTATTTATAATTAATTAATCAATCAATAACTCCGATTATAAAACTGAGCTGCAAATGTCCATACTTTCTGCATCTCTTTGCTGCCACCTAGAGACCATATGGATTTTTGCAGCTCAGATAGATAATTGTCTAGAACAGGGGTCTCCAACATTCAGAATTCTGGGAGTTGAAATCCACAAGTCTTAAAGTTGACAAGGTTGAGACCCCTGGTCTAGAAGACAATTCATCTAGAACAGGGGTGTCAAACTCAAGGCCCAGGGGCCGGATCTGGCCCACGGAGTGCTTAGATCTGGCCCGTGGGGCTGCCCTGGAAACAGCAAAGAACCAGTCTTTGGTGCCTCTGCCAGCAAAAACGGAGCTCGGGAGCCCCCGGCCCTCCGAGCTCCATTTTCGCTGGCAGAGGGTTGCAGAGGGTTGCAGGATGTAGTCACAGCTGAAAACAGAGCTTGGGAGCCCTGTTGGCAGAGCGCTCAGGCCACCACAGGCGCCCCCAACATGAGTGATGTTGAGCTGGTCACGCCCACCATGACCATGCCCACCCTGGCCACCCGAGGTCAATGAAATCGAGTTTGACGTCCCTGTTCTAGAAAGTCTCAAGTTCTACTTCCAACAGCTTGAGCCTTTGCTACTTTTGAGACCATCTTCCCTAAGTAATGCCAGAAGCTCAACTAAAGAGAAAGGCCAGAAGCTCAACTAAAAACAATTCAAAAAGGAGGACAGCAAATTCAGCCAATGGGGCTATACGAGTTTAGTGAAAAATCTGAAAATAAAAGAGTATATCCAGAAAAAAAAAGAATGACACTTCATCAAAAAAATGCATACCTTATGATTCTTGACGAACTTATCTTTTCTTTTATGTACACTGAGAGCATATGCAAAAAAGACAAATTCCTTGTGTGTCCAATCACACTTGGCCAATAAAATTATATTCTATTCTATATAGGTGGTCTCAAAACAAAAAGAATATCAGGAAAGACAAACTCAGAATAAATTAAGAATAGCAAAAGATGCTAAAAGCAATACAATTTCCCTTTTGATTTCTTCAAAATAAAGGGCTTGTGTTTTCTAACAAATGTTTCTAGATTTTAGCTATCTTGCCTGATGAAGCTTTTTTGGAAACAGAAATGGTTATACCTGTTTTGCAAAGATTCAGGTGCCAAAGTATTGACTCAACAGATTACGTCCAATATCTCTACTTGTTGCACAATAGGTTAAAAAAAGGATCATCTGCTATAAGGATGACCCAGCAAAGGCCTCAGAATTGCCCAGAAAAAAAATAAGTTTTATTATGTAGCTGTGCTTTGTTCAACAGAGTCAGCTTTGGCAATGTACTGTATTTGCCTATATGATTAAAGGAGAACATAACAGAATTTCCCAGCAATCCCACCTGATTCCAAAATCTGAGCCTGAGGCAATGTTCTGACAAAGGTAAAAAAATGTTTTGCTTATAAAACTGCAAATGTGTTTACATTTGCATTTTCCTCTTTGCACTTACACTGAAACATATCTGTATCTGTATCTGTATCTGTATCTGTATCTGTATCTGTATCTGTATCTGTATCTGTATCTGTATCTGTATCTGTATCTGTATCTGTATCTGTATCTGTATATGTATATGTATATGTGTATGTATATGTGTATGTATGTACTTTATGTTTATGTTTATGTTTTTGATTGATTGATTTGATTTGAATCCTTTCACAATACTTTAATCAAATATTTAATCATTTTTGCATTTATTCACACTTTAGGGGAGAAGGAGCATTAGATAGAATCAGACTGAAAGTACATTCTCCATTTAACAAAGGCCATTGTGCTGCCTTGTACAACCTGTTATTCCTCAAGGCAGATATAATTTGAGTTGAAATGTCTGGCAACTTCCACCAGACTCAATCTTTGCTTTGCCACAGATCTTCAACTGTTAACATAGGAGGGTTTACAAACATCTCTCTGGCCAAAAGAACTAATTTAGGTTGAGGCTTGTCTTTAAATGGATTTCTGATAACTCAGTTTTACAGAGAAAGAGGAGGATGGGAAGATTTGCATATCTCAAACTCTGTGTAGAAATCGATGGATATATCAAAGCTATACTATTTTTGAGAGCCAGTATGGTGTAGTGGTCAAAACATTGGATGATAACTCAAGAGACACAAAGTCAAGTTCACCACCAACCATGCAATCTCAGTATTTAACTCAGCGGTGGGTTGCTCTCGGTTCGGCCCGGTTCTGTGAACCGGTAGCGACAGCGGCGGGAGGTTCCGCCCACCCACCCAGGACACTTCTGCACATGCACAAAAGCATCGCATGTGCAAGCGCGTGCATGAACCAGTAGCAACGGGTTTTAGAACCCACTACTGATTTAACTTTGGCTAATTGCTTTCACTCAACAGAATCTCCCTGACATGCTTGTTGCAGATAGTACTGAATTGATAAAACTTGGCTGACCTTCTCTAGGAGATATCTTCCCCATCCCACACACCCCAAAATTATTCCATAAGAGGACAAGAGTAGCAAACTACTACTCCTTTGCTATAGAAACAATAAGTACATGTCCATGAACTCACCGGAACTGAGCTTGACTTGAAAGTACTTTTTATAATATATCCCACCAGAGTGAAGAAACCGCTCACTAGATGCCTCCTCAGTTTTCTGTTCTAATGATTACTCCTGTGGAATAATTGCAAGGTCCCAATTGTTCTCTTCTCCCTCTAGATCAAGAGATAAGATAACCGTGCCCACACTGCACTTGATGCACCAGAGCAGGGGTGGCCAAACCGTGGCGCATGCGCCAAACGTGGTGCATTGGATGATTACAAGTGGCGCACTGCATCCTCCAGCGGTGAAATGCTCCCGGTTCACTTTTACCTGTCTGTCGTCAGAGAGCCAATTACGAAGGCAGCGTGATGCTCCGCCCACCCACCAGGACACTGCCATTTGAGTTCTTTTACCCTCTGCGCATGCACAAAGCATTCTGTGCATGCGCAGAAGGTAAAAGAACTTAAATGGCGGTGTCCCAGTGGGTGGGCAGAGTGTCGCGCTGCCTTCGCGATCAGCTCTTTAACGACCGACAGGTAAAAGCGAACCGGGAGCATTTCACCCCTGAGTCTTTGCGCCTACTTATTTTTGAAACAAGTCTTTTGAAATGGCGTAAATTAATTAATTGAATTGCGTGATTGAGTTATTCCTTTTCCTCCCTTAAGCAAAGCAGATCCTACCCCATCCCTATTTTACAACTCCAAATGTGAAAGTAAGAAGGTAAAAAACGTGCTTGAGTTGTATGGCGCATCTGAACTCGTCTGTGAAAAAATTGGCGCATGGTATGCTTAAGACTGGCCACCACTGCACTAGAGTAATTTTGTGGTCCTCAGAATTCTCCATTATCATAAAATCTTCAGCAGTGATTTTTGTAAGCACATTTTTTACATAAGGAGTGATGAGTTAAATTTCTAGTAATTTTAACACACTTGTGTTGACCTTTAAAAAGACATCCCTGGAAGCCATCCACAAACCAAATACAATTTACAAATTTAAGCACCCAAATCCTTAGACTTTTCCACCACGGCAGCAACATGAACAAACGAGGGAGTGAGGAGAGGAGTGGCTTTCAACCTATATGGGGAAGAACCTGAAAACAACTCTCCCTTTTTAAAAATATTCTGAAGACTTCCTATTTAGGTAATCCCAGGACACTGTGGAAATATCAGAATGGAGGTTTGCCATCTATGCACTGCTTTAGGGCTCGGGGTGTGTGGAATAGGTATAATTGAATGGCAGCAAAAAAAGGTTAGGGTTGTACCTGTTTGCTGTGACAAAATGGGCACCCACCGTTTTCACTACAACTTTGATAACCCTACACTAGTGCTGCTTGATAAATTTAAGCTAAGTTTAAGTTACCTTAAAGCTACCTCAGGAACTTGGTACCTGATAATTGCTTTCTTGGTACCATTTTTAGCCAAACCTTAAGATTCACTGTCAAAGTTCAAGCTTGGGTGCTCCAGCCACAGGAAAATAGCTGCTATGGAGAAGGTACTTTGCTGGCAATTGTCCAATTCTGGAACGATCGTATTTTCTTTATGGACATTTTGGTACTGGATAAAGATATTTTATATTGTTGGTGATCTGAATTTTTAATTCACATTATCTAGTCTGTGTTTTGATTGATGCTATAAAATTGGTCTGCTGGCAGTTTTTTGTCACTATTGCTTTTATGGTTATTGTTTTAAAACCGCATTGTATTATTTCATGTTGGTAGGCTGCCCGGAGAAAATGCATAGATTACTTTGTTTTAGCTTGGAGAAATGAACAGCAGCTACACCTACTTATGCACACATTTTTTTTCTACTGGATTGGGGAATATATAGGTAACTTATTCTGTCACCAGATGCTTCGCTGATATAGAAACATCTTGCTTGCTTCTTTGATTTCATTGAGTTTAAGACAATGCAAGTGATTTTCTCCCCTTTTATCTATATAACCTATGGTAAGGATGAAAGACAATGACCAACCTAACTCTCCCAATGACATTCCTAGTTGAGTGGATATTTGCAGTTCACATTTGAATAACAGCCGAACTTGTGTTTAAGTTTGTATAACAGACTGTACTAGGAAGGTGTGGGTCAACACTATCCCAAGAATCTCTATGGAGATTCTCAGTAATCCTGGTCATGGTTGTCCCATGGTTTGAAAGAAGGGTCAAAGAGGCCATCTATGTCAAAACTGAACAGCCCTCTCTAACAGAGGGAGAGGGATACAACATCATCTATCTCCAGTCTACAACACAGTCCTTTCAGCAGTTCCAAGAAGGCTCCACCCCCATTTGCATTACTCAAGTGACCCTGAGGACACAGATAAACCGTCAAGTGCCTCAATGTCTCTCTAAAAGAATACAAATAGCCAGCTGTCTGCAAGGAATATAAATCCTTCCATTGTCCACCATCCAGTCAGAGTGTCAACTTCGAACCGAACCTGGCAGCAGCCATTTTTCTGTTCCTCAGTTGCCACACAGGAGGGGAAGGGGGTTGGGATGCCTTACTAGACACAACAGAGAGCTTTCTCATGAGAACCAAGGTCATCTCTACTGGTAACGGATAAGGTTGCGGAAGGACTGCCTGGAGAGCCCACCAATTAACCCAATTGGCCAGGGTGACCTGTAACACTTGGGGATGGGGTTATTTCCTAGTTTAATTATACTGAAACTGTGGGAAAGATTTAGAGTTGGTTTTCCTTTGAAGCTGTGCCAATATCATGCACTCAATAAAGAAGACCTTTGAGAAGAAGCCTAGTCTCAGGGTTCTGATTTGCTTGGATTCATTAGTCGGAGCTTGACATAGATCTGAAGAAGCTTCTTGGATTAGAAGCGAAACGTCTTCAAAGAAAAACAAGAAAGTCCAGTTGCCTCTTGGAAAAAGCACCTTTGGGACTATCCCAAGTCCCCACCCCGTGCAGAATTTGACTGTTACCATTAAGCCAGTGTGAATGCAGAACACAATAAGTTCTACATAATCTATGCATTGATGCATTTACTGAAGTAAACAAAGTCTTAGGAGCTTTATAAGGGAGTAGGGGGAAATGCAAAACTGTGATTACAGGTAATCTTTGGTCACATTCATCATACTCTAAATCCCTAGCAAAGATGAGACCTCTCTTTCTTGCTCAACCAAACCACGTAATGGAAAAAATATTCAGGGGTGACGAGAATAGTGGTTAAAATACTCTGGCTTATTTACCACATCACACACAACTGAGAGGGTATGAAAATAGCAGCTTCGAAGTTAGCGGTGCAGCAAAACACACATTTTAGTGTAGCTTGAAAAGTGGTTGTTGCTACCTTACTGACACTGCAGAAATGCTGAGGGCCAAAGGCTCAGTGCCTAGGTAGTTGTTAAACCCTGTAATTTACTTGCTCTTTGTCATCCTATGGTAAATAGATTTCTGTAACATTTTCTTCCTTATTTATGTTTTATGCTCTTTGCTTTCTTTTACAATACCTTATTTCAATATTTGGTTGATATCTTTGCTCACTAAGCATTTACTACTTGGAAGTACCCAACATTTTTATAATGGCATAAAATTTGCTTTTTTTATGGAAGATTTCCATGGAGCCTTGGCACACCCATGCTGTTATAGGTGAAATCTATTCCTTTTATTAGCTTTCCATTCCTCCATGCCTTCCTGGACCACATCTGTAAGATGATCCATTTGACTTGCACTGAGTAAATTGGATTTGTAGTAATAAGAGTTTGATGAAGACTTTCAGTTCACTGATACTTCTGTGTGCTTGACCGTACAGTTGCCTATAGGGCTTATGTGCCAAGTTTCAGTCATATAATAGATATTGCCTAATCTTGGGTAGTGCATAAATCTCAGTATTACTATATATGCAATGAGTTCTAAATAACTACCGTATTTTTCAGAGTATAAGACGCACCGGAGTATAAGATGCACCTTAGTTTTGGGGGAGGAAAATAGGGGAAAAAATCTACCTACCAGGTATTCATTTGGTTAGCGTCCTTAGTCTGTTCAGCTTCAGTACATTATTTTATCCCCTGGTTAGGGCTGAAAAAACCTTTTTCAGAGGGAGTAAGAATGAAAACAAGCCTGCAAAGACTTAGGGCTGGAAAAAACTACTTCAGAGGGAGTAAGAATAAAAAAAATGCTGCAAGCTGGTAAGATCGTTAGCACCTCGTTAGGGCTGAAAAAACCTTTTTCAGAGGGAGTAGGAATGAAAACAAGCCTGCAAAGACTTAGAGCTGGAAAAAAACTTCTTCGGACGGAGTAGGAAGCCGGGAAGATCGTTAGCACCTTGTTAGGGCTGGGGAAAAAAGCTTCCAAAAGCTACATTCGGAGTATAAGACGCACCCAAATTTTCAGCCTCTTTTAGGGAGGAAAAAGGTGCGTCTTATACTCCAAAAAATACGGTAGGTTCTGTTACTTGGTTGCAAGTATATTTCCATTCAGTGGTGGGGTACTACCGGTACGGTATGGTTCTACAAACCAGTAGCGGTGGCAGTGCGAGGCTCCACCCACCCCGGACGCTTCTGTGCATGTGCAGAAGCATTGCACATGCACGCGAGCATGTGCGGAAACCGGTAGCGATGGGATTTAGAACCCATCACTGTTTCCATTATTCTAAAGCATATCCAGCTACATTCAATGTGTAAAAAAAAGCATTCCTTGGATTTAGTGGAAGCAGCAGGGCAGCCACCAAAGAAGTCTTGGTTCCCTGGTTAATTATCAAGGCCAAAGGATGCCAAACCATCTTTTACAAGCTCTTTGAAGAAAATTGGATTGTAGATTTGAGAGATAAATGCATCAAATACAATGGTACTCAAACTGCTTTGAAACTGATCTAACTTGGTACTCAATGCATTTTGACAAGAAAATTTTGTCCCGGTACTTGTCATTTGTTTGGTACTCAATGCTCAAACTACAACTTGTCTGTGTCAATTGCTTCGCAACTTGTTACCCTTTTCAGCCAAAACAAAAGTTGATGTGTCAATCACATGATAGTTCTTGCCCTGTGTCTATGGAGATTCTCAGTCTTCCAGGTTATGGTTGTCCCAAAGGTGCTTTTTCAAGAGACAACTGGACTTTCTGGATCAGAAAGTCCAGTTGCCTTTTGAAAAAGCACCTTTGGGACATTCTTTCCCTGTGCATATCTCCTTGCAGTCTTATCTTAGCCTCGGTAGTCATTTTTGTGTATTTTTATGTTTTTTTTCTCATCAATACAGGTAAAGTGAAGTTTTTATTTTATTTAATCTAAGTATTCATTAATTTGTAGGTTTATTTCTTATGTAAAGTAATGATATACAACCTTATCTGTTTACACATTGCCTTAAAAATGTGCATTGTCTTTGGTTTGGGAACGCATTAAATTTATTTACATTATTACTTATGGGAAAAATTTGTTTGCTACGCATCATTTTTGGTATTCATTGCACCAACCCTAACTCTAACCCTAACCCTAACTGTTAAATTGTGGGCAAAGATCGCAAGAGACAGACTTCAGAACAGCTCTTTTATTAGCTCACTCAAGCAACCAGCAACTTGCAGTCTGACAGATAGCCCTTTTATAGGGAGCTGTCAGACACAACAACCAATAGCGTATGAGCATTCAAACACATGACCAGGGTGGCAACAACAGTTCAGGTAGAGTTCAACTATAAACATAACGACTTACAGTGCAGTCAGAGGTCGTCTAGTCAAAACAAGTTTATGGTTTAGTTATAGGTCAGTCAGAACAGAACACTAACCCTGATCCTGACCCTGACCCTGACCCTGACCAAGGTACTCATTTGCCTATCTTCCCATGCTTTCAATGATTAGATATAGTTGCTACACCATTAAAAACAATAGTCTACCAATGATACTGGATAGATTCTATAAGATTAAATGCATTCAGGTTTGGTTAATGTGGGCTACAATGAGATCATTCTCATCTATGCATAGGGCACCTTACTGAATATAGTCCAAATAAGACATTTTCCCACTGCTGAGTTGAAATGCATTCCACCCTCCACAAGTGAGTATATCAGAACAAAACGTATTATATAAACATTCCCTCTTCCACTTTTTCATCTCACTGCAATCACCTGCCTTTTTTTCAAGTTAATGGTTGACAAAGCTCAACTAATTTTTTTTATACATTAATGCTGCCATTGAATATTATTACATTTGCATTAAAATAATAATTGTCTTTGATTAGGGCTACCAAAAACTTAGCTACCCTGTAGGAGGCAGCAAAGAGTTAAGAGTTTTAGAAGCCAGATTGTAGTCCCTTGGCAGGGACTACACCAGGAGTCCCCAAACTTGGCAACTTTAAGACTTGTGGACTTCAACTCCCAGAATTCTGCTGGCTGGAGAATTCTGGAGTTGAAGTCCACAAGTCTTAAAGTTGCCAAGTTTCAAGACCTCTGGACTACACTTTAAGCAATTACATCATACTGTACAAAATATATGCTAGTTTTAACTGTGCTGATGCCAGCATGCACTGTGTAATTTGCCAGCCGACAAGCACCCTACCCTGAACCTTGCCAAAAGCAATTGGGTATCTGATGGGAAACTGGTATATTTTTCAGAGATAGTGAACATGAAACAAAACTCTGGAGGTTGTTTTGCTACTTTCCAATTTAGGAATCTTTGGATTAGAAATTCAACACTAGAGGGCAGACGTTGCTTAGGAAAAAGGCAAAGCCAGTCTTCACCTCATCTATTACAATTGAAGGCATTTATGGGATAACTTGACCTAAATAGCAACCTTCTTAATATGAAACAAAAAAGAAGGAGACAGGAGTGTGCTAAAATGATGAAGATGCTGACAGAGCAACAGGGTGGCAAAAAAAAAATCATGCCAGCATAACATTTGCCTATTTTGACAGCCAAGATCTATTTTTACCCAGCAACAAAAACCGACAACTAGTTCTTTCCTAACCATTTTAAAGTGAGATAGATTTGGGGGGGGGGGGAATGTCCCTCTACAGGTAGCTATATATAATAATAATAATTCTCTCTTACGTAGGATGAAACAGTGCTGGTGTTGCAGCAACAGCATGTTTGCTATTGTCAAGATGCCTATCAGTTTGCAATGGAAAAAACAAGACAACCTTTGCTTAGAATTATCACTGCAGTGACCTAAATAAATAAGTAAATAAATAAATTCCCTTAAATAAATTCCCTGCTTCAAGCCGTCAGCCATGATTTACAGTTATGTTTAGCTTCATTAAACATGCTCATTTGGTTACCTATTAATGAAACAAAGTGACGTTTTTCAAGACCCTTAGTTTGGAATGATAAAAATCACTTTACCCCAATAATAATAATCAGCATAATTCAAAAGGAAGTAGAAAAGATTTTTTTAGAGACGTTGTGAAATTTCAAGAATTTATAACACAAAACTCAGAATATCTGTTGGGGTGTGCATACAAGTTCTTAATGAATTTATGACCCAAAAACTAAGCAAGTTAATTACTGTATCATGCAACCGAGGTAGAATTTAAACAAGACAATTCATACACAACAGCGTCAACTAAACACAATTATAAAATTTACTGGGAATATCACACTTAGACAAAACTGGTACAAAATTTTATCATTGGTATAGTACTGATTGTCAAAATCAGTAATTCATTTTCTAAAAATTGTTGAAAATGCAAATTCAGATTGTGTCATAACGTCGTAAACACAACAATTCTAGAATGTCATTTATTGTAGAATCAAATAAATTTTAACAGGTGAATTCTCTTTCTGGCTAGTTGTTCTTCTGTGAACATTACCAAACCTTACATTCCCACAAATAAATCCTTTTATTAGAAGAATAGGAAAATAGGCTGCAAGAGTATGCATCAATATTAAACGTAAATTCATATTTGAAGACTAAGTCAGATAAAGAATTTAATTCTACTTGGAAAATATCTGTGGATTACAGTTCTTTGTACAGATCTGTACAGCATCTGAAATTTAGGCTTCTTTTAACCTAAGGCTTCAATGTATTATTGTTTAATTCATTAAATTAGAATAGACAGAAAACTTATTTAATTCTATTTTGATTTATGATTCTCATTAGACTACTATAAGTATTTAAGATACTCTAATATGCAGCACTAATCCAATGTTAGTTCAAGTTTTTTATTTAACCTTATATTTTCTCTAAACTTATTTTTTATTTTCTTTTTATGTCTTATATTTTTCTGCTTTTTTTCTTAACTCTGTTCTTTTTAAGTATATGCTAATATATATATTTAAAACAAGCTTGCCTTACTATATGGTTTTTTCCTCTCGGAGTTGCAAAGTTATAACAATTTTGCTAAATTCTGAAACCTCAAAGCCCTTTCTGAAATATCCCAATTTTTTTCTAATAGTTGTCCTGTTTTGAGACTGCATTTCTACAAAATATTTAATACTGTGTTTGGGAAATAACAGAAAAAAATTGTTCAACTACCCTTTTAATCACTTTGACCAGGAAATCTTAACCAAGACCTGTGCCCAGATATAAAAATGGGGAATGGGGGTGGGTGGAGGGTGGGGATAGCATTTGTGAGATGAAGCTATCATGACTTCAGGCAAATTCAGGAATATATCCTCATACTAGCTGGAACTTATTAGCATTTGGTCATGAGGGTAAGAAAAATGCAGATCTTGCAGGTTCTGGGTGATCTTTGCACAACACATGAAAACTTGAATCTGTCAGCTTTGGCATTAGCAAAGAACCAGGATTATATTGGTGCTGCCCTTGATCACCCACTGTTAAAATTTTGAAACTAAATTCACATAATTGAAGCTAAATGGGAACTGACAATCTTTCAGTGGTTGCTGATGATATCACCCATTATTGCACCACAGTGTCTGGAGCTACATTGTCTGTTAATCAGGGAAGCCCATCCTTGCAAAATTACACCTATTTTCAGATTACTGCCTTGATTACCAACAGGTCTCAAGATGCAGTTTGATATTCTGATTGTCATTTATAAAGCCTTTTGTGGCATAGTATCAGCATACATTCAGGAATTGCCATGCAAGGTATGGATTCTGCCAATCTGGTCCAAACATCAAGGTAGAAGGATATACCGAATTTTTCAGAGTATAGGACACACCAGAGTATAAGACACACCTTAGTTTTTGGGGAGGAAAATAGGGGGGGGGAAATCTGCCTACCAGGTATTCATCTGGCTAGCATCCTTAGTCTGGTCAGCTTCAGCACATTATTTTATCCCCTGGTTAGGACTTTAAAAAACCTTCTTCAGAGAGAGTAACAATGAAAGAGCCTGCAAGCCAGTAAGAGTTGGGAAGATAGATAGCACCTGGTTAGGGCTAGAAAAAAACTTATTCAGAGCAAGTAGCGCAATGAAAAAAACCCTGCAAAGACTTAGGGCTGGAAAAACATTCTTCGGAGAGAGTAACAATGAAAAGCCTGCAAGGTAAGAGTTGGGAAGATCGTTAGCACCTAGTTAGGGCTGGAAAGAAAGCTTCGAAAAAGCTACATTCAGAGTATAAGACGCACCCAAATTTTCAGCCACTTTTAGGGAGGAAAATATACTCTGAAAAATATGGTACTAATGAACCCATCTCATTAGGGAAAAGAGGAATTAATCCGTGAGGAGTTATTTTCAATGGTAGTCCCTCTGTCAGGGTTCCAAGTAATAGTCCCAAACTATTCCTCAAAGAATAGTTTTATTGGATATATCATATTGGCACAGATCTGGTGAAAACCGACTCTGAGGGTTCCCGTGGTTTTTCACCAAATTAAAAGTTTTTTCCCTTTCCTGAAACATTCAATCACATGGTCCAATCAGGGCGCCGTCCGGTCACCTGGTAACATCACTCCTCCTCTCCCTCTGACGAGGTGTGCGAATGTCCTTGGTTCCCAAGAGAAAGTATTTTGTTTTGGCTATAAACCCCAGCTATCTCTATTCTCCCCTCCCCATCCTTCAGCTCTAGTGTGACAACGTTGAAGCTCCAAAATGGCTCCGATCAGGTCAGCTTCAGAGTTGAGACCCCCTATTGTGAAACATGCTACACCCACAGAAAAATTTGACTCCCATCTTTGTAATTAAGAAAGCCCTTCAGCTGGCCTATGGACCCAAGTTAATTATGGGATATTAACATTATCATTGTTTATGATATATGAATTTTATATGCATAAGTTATTAACGTACTATATGACTCTAAGCATTTGCCAGTTTGGGGTGGTTAACAAATAATGTGAATGAATGGATGGATGGATGGATGGATGGATGGATGGATGGATGGATGAATGAATGAATGAATGAATGAATGAATGAATGAATGAATGAATGCCTGGCCTGAAATAAAACCAAGATGACAACTATATGGTAACAAAGAATTAGAATTTTCCATACCTATTTGCTGCCATGTCGTCTGCTGCCATCCAGCTGTCTGCAGACCATACCTGGTACTTCTACATACATGATAAATTGCCATGATGTATTAGTTTTCCTGGGTCTTTATTCCCTTAATCAGGCATTAGCTATGTTAATTCTGTTTCGTGTCTCAAGACACCATGCAGCTGACCATTAGCAATAATAATCAGCAGGGCTTCCTGTTGAAATGGGAATGATATGTCATAGAGGCGATGTAGGATCTTTTCTTGGAATTCAGACAGTTAGAAATAAAACCGAGATTAAAAGTCTAATAGAAAATATTTATTTCAGTACAAAAACAATAAATCCTGAATAAACTACATTTTGCTGAGTAACACGACCGTTCAGGTCAAGAGCCAAGTCAGAAGAGAATTAATGGTGGTTTAGGAATGCACACATGCGCACTCATCATATTATGTATTCTGCTTATATTGGAATGTACCATAATATTAGATAGGGGTGCATCACCCTGCATAGACATACAACTGACAATATTCACACCGTGACACTTCCAAATTTGCAAAATACAGTAGTTGTTGTGAAGTCATTTTAGTGCTAGAATGGGTAGTTATAGATCCTTTCCATGTATGGATATTCAACAGGAACTCCAACAATGTTGAAAGAAGCTTATTGTTTAGCATAGAATTACAGAATATTTTTTTTGAAAACTTTTAATTTTTAAAATGGAAGATGGTCTTAGGATTCCAGGCAAATGTTAATAAATCAATCTGTACTGGAGATGATGGTTAAACATTTTTCTGAGGCTTAAAGGGGAAGGTCTCAGTTTTTGTTTTACAGCAAATGTTAGATAAAGCACATATACTATGCATTTATTTATTTTTTTTAAAAAAGAGTAAATGAATTGTGTTTGTTGAACACGGGTCAAGAATGGATACTTTGCAAAACAAAAAGAAGAACCAGCCAAATTAATAGTTTTTTATTGAATCAAAACTCAAGATAGAAGCATATCATTAACAAAAGCAAAGGAATCTGTGTAAAACATATAGGCATACCGGTAATTTACTTTATAGTACTTACGTTTTATGCTTTATTAGGCTACCAGATCTGGGCATCTATAATTTGAATACCCTCTAGATGGCATCCAAGAGACAGAAAAGGTGAATTCTTTGCATCCACTTCATGGTTTTCCAGCATTTTGCAGACCATGTATGATAGCCTTAAGCTATATATACCTGGACATTGAGTGACAATCTAAGCTTGAGAACCATTAAATGCACTTCTGGTCAGATTCATTTCAATGCAGTTCCATATATTTTGTTTAAAAACTAGCAGCCCATCTCACCACTTCATTAAAACAAAAGCTAGGAAAGCTGTCGAATGGACTTGGATAACCTCCTTTTTCTTCTGGGTTGCTTATCGTTTTGCACTGCCACTTTTCTACACCCCCGTTCAGTATACATCAGTGTATAGGACATTCAGTGTGCTACAGCTTTGGAAGATCAGTAGGAATGGAATTTTAACAGATGGACCCAATTACAACCTGGAAGATGGTGCCCCAAATATGTAATTCAATTGGGGTGTATGGGGTGCTCAGGGAAGGGTAGCACCTCTGGTGTAGGGGTATGTCATGTCCTTTTACGGCAGCTCATTTTAGGGCAGCTTTTAGGGCAGCTCGTTCACCTTTGGTCCCCACCTGTCACTCAGCTCTCACCTGTGGCTCTTAGCAGCTGTAGCATGTGCAGCAGCCACACCCCGGGCAACAGCTTCGACAGGCTGGCCAAACCAGGTTGAGAGTAGCCGTTGGGTCATCGACCTTCGGTGAGATAGGGACTTGTCTATCCTGAGCATATGAAGACAGATTCTGGCGGACTGAGCGGATGAAACCTACTAGAATAGGACAACGGTCATGAAGGCGGTCTCTGCAAGCGATGTGGTACGCTAAGAGCACGGCAAGACACGAAAGACGCCCTGGTCAACCACTGCGCCCAGCCCATCTCCAACTGTCTCGACTCTTGTCCTGCTATTTGGAGCAAGATGGAATCTGGGAAGAGAGAGTGAGGATGACTATGCGCACCTCTCCCTCACTTTAATCCAATTCACGCGCAAGTCTTGACATCCCCCCCAATTGATAGATGTCAAGGTCCTCTTCGAATACGATGGACGAACATCATTTATGGTAACATTCATATAGAGAAAGGCAGAAAAATATTGGATAAGGTATTTTTTTTCCCCTAACAAGATAGTTGTGATGAGATTTTGAATGCTTCAATATTTATACTGCGGAACAAATAGGAAAGTTTCCAAAATAGTATGAACCTGACATTGTTAGATCAAGCTGGCATGTAGAGTGGGTGGTGGCAGAGATACTTATCTGAGTTGCAGATGTAAATAGCATTTATGTTTCTTGTTTCATCCCTCTGCTCCTCACCACAGCTTCCGGGGTTATCCTCCCCTGCTTGGTCGTTCTGTTTCAACTAGCATGGTTTTAAAACCACACATTTCCTTTAAAACACTGAAAACTGTCATTTCTTTGCTCATGTATGAAAACTTTCTTCCTCAGCTGGCAGGGTTCTTCCTTTGTCAGAACCAGAAATGGAACAAATCCAGAATGAATCACCACAACTGAATTGTGTGACTTGCCTGCACGGCTCAGAAAGAATCCTTTGGACACCAAGATTTTACAAGGTGGCTGTGAATAGCAATAGCAATAGCACTTAGACTTATATACCACTTTACAGTGCTTGACAGCCCTCTCTAAGCGGTTTACAGAGTCAGCATGTTGCCCCCAACAATTTGGGTCCTCATTTTACCCACCTCGGAAGGATGCAAGGCTGAGTCAACCTTGAACAGGTGATGCTGCAGCAACCAGGTTTAAATCCTAGTTGGAAATGAGGAAAGTATCTGCCTTAAAACCTGGAAAGATGCTAAGCAGCTGATTTGGGATGAATTAGTCCAGTATTTCTGGAAGCTGATGAAGATGATATTGTGCAAGAGAGATCTGTATTTCACTGAATGTAAGGCAATTTCTTACATTTTTAATATTAATAACCGATAGAGGAGGACCAAAAAAGGATAGAGGAGGAGCAAAATAACCTTTAAAATATAAGTTGGATTCCAAGAATGCAGGGGGTGGGG